>PVIC010011341.1:12530-41655 GCA_004025085.1 Thryonomys swinderianus
AGGCAGGCGCCGGAACCACCGAGCTAACTCTCCGGCCCGACTTCATCTGTTTTTAATTTAGGTTGTTTTGTATTTATTTACACCTTACCTATTTCCAAAATTAATCTGAGAATGTTTGCTGTAGTTTCTGTTTTTAGCTGCATCCACTCTGGCAATTTATACACACCCAAATACATACTTTAATTACTTCTAATCTTGTCTTTATCAATTCACCTAATTAAAAGTATTATTCCAAATATTTTGGTTTATGTTATTTTCTCTTTATTTTACATTACTTTATCTCCAATCCTATTTACATTTTAATGTTTAACCAATCCAATGATTATCATCCTAACTAAATTTTCCCAAGAATCAACTACCTATTGCTTATTTGTGCTTAACTTCATTAAGTTTTCTGTAGGTGAAGTACTTATAACAGTTCTGTTTCTCTCTAAGTAATTATAGATAATTCAATTGATAAAATTTTCTTTAAATATAGTTTTGGCAACAACCCATAAAATATATCATTGTTAAGATTTACGGATTTTTGAAGAATTTGTTTACAGACTTGTCTCTTACATGTACATTTTAATTTTTATGTGGTCACCATTTAATTTGTATTAATTTTATTGTACTGTTTGGATAATATGCCTGTAATCATATCTTTATGATTATGTTCAAGTTAAATGACCAATATTTTTTTAAAACTGTATACTTTTTCTTAATATTGTGGTTACATGTTTAGTACTGGGGATTATCTAGGGCCCTTGCAACAAGCTATATCCGTAGCCCATGCTGAGTGACTAGGTTGCACAGGCTGGGCTTGAGCCTATGATTTTCCTGCTTCATCTTCCCAGAGCACTGGGATTATAGACAAGTACAATCATGTCTGTCAGTATTTAGTTTCTTGTCAGTTACATCTTATTTTTCATATTCTCTGACAGAACTCTTCCCCTACTAGGCTTACAGTTTTCTGGCAGCATAAAATGTAGGACTGCTAAATAATACACAAATGTGTACTGATGTACATCCCTGGAAAGAGGGCTGACACGTGGCTCTGCATTTTAACTGGGTAGGACCTTTCATCTCACAAGAAATAAAAGTTGATATGGCTAATTATTCTACTGTTTCTTTGTTTGTTTGTTTGTTTTCCTAAACTTGCTTCTTTGGGGTCCAATGTCATTCTTACCATGGACATCTTTAAAGATCTTCCTTGGCAACTTGTAAGAGCCTACATTTGCAATGAAGGTTAAATGCTTCATTTGTCACTGCCAGTCTTCTCATGGATAATACTCTGGGAAATGTCTCAATCACATCTTGAGAAATGGCATCTAAACCAAAATGTGATACAGCACCACAAAGAAACAGACATGAGTAAAGAATTTCTTTTCTATTGTGACACACAGCATGGGTTTCCTGCTGTTTTTCAGTATTCTTTCATTTCTTAGACATTTTGGGGGCTTTGGGGTTTTAACTTGGTTGTGCTAAGTTCCTCAATCATCCACATCAATAAGACCACGCTCTGGAGCATCAGTTCTGCCTCTAAATTCTCCATGTTTGGAAGTCCAGTGATTTTCCTCAGTGAAGGTGTTTCACCTCTGCATACTTATCCTTCCTTGCTGTCACTTTCAAGGCTGGTGGCACTGCTTCCATAGGATTTCTGGCCTCTCACACTGTCCTCTTCAGTAGAGGAATTTTCTAAACTACATGCACCTGAGATTTGCCACTTCATTTTGTTTTTCACAATTTTCTACTCTTAAAACTTACAGCAGATAATGGTTATTTGGTTTTTGCTGTTACTGTTGGCTTTAGTTTAGAGGAGAGTCCTTGAAGTGTTATTAGTTAAGGATACACAGTCAATAAATCTTTTAGATAAAATTGCCTTCTTCATTCTTTTCACCTCTTCCAATGCATGCACACTTATTATCATTTTGATTTGTTAATACTTTCTCTTCAAAAGAGGGGGAAATGTGGTTGTGATATGCTAGCTATCAGGGCTGATTTGGCTGGTTTAGGTTTCTTCTTCAATGTTTTACACAGTTCACTTCTGAAGAAGCACACACAAGCCAGCCACTTCAGAAAGAGAAGGAAGATGGTACCTCAAACAAAAAACTCAGGTTGCTTGAAAAATGCATACTTGCAGGGGGCAAAATTACCATCTCACAATCACTTTCTGGCCTTATGGTGAAAGATCACCTTGATTCAGGCTAATACTATCCAAATGTGCTGGGTTATGACATGACAAAAGAGCATAAGCAGGTATTGAGAATTCTTCTTGCAAAAGAACACGAGGTATAGTTGCACCACCTATAAAATATTCTTGCTAGAATTTGACTTCTATTTATAGATACATACAGAGGAGAAACATATTAGATTTTACTACAAAGAAGCAATCAGGTAAGTCTAGACCATAGAATGTGGAAGTATCTCTGTCCAAGGAGGCAATGATATGTTTAAAAATAAAACAAAGGGAGAAGCCTGACCTAAAATGAAATAAATGTAAAAGACATAAGGACAAAATGCAGTGTGTGGACTCTATCAGATCTTAATTTGAACAAACCAAATGTAGGACTGTATTTTAAGAATCAGAGACTTAAATATGAATAGGAGAGTTACTTGTATGGTATTACTATGAATTTCCTTAGCAGGTACTTCAGAATAGCCCCACTCAAAATAATAAGAAATGGCTCCACAGCCCACAGCGCCATGAGATGGAGCAAAGAGAAGCAGACAGACCCAGGATTGCACAGAGGCTCACCATTGAGGGACTTGGTGACTGAACTGAGGTTCTGGGAAGCAGGAGGACTAGTTGAATCCCTGCAATTTGAGTCAGAAAGAATGCATGTAATATATGGGTCAGGGAGAAAGTGACTCCATCCCTGTGGGAACATATCTGGTTTACCCTAAACTAGTATCACAGAGTCAACACACTGCAGGAACTGGGGCAGTCTAATGGTTATGTCTGTGAGACACACAGGAAAAGTCAAGCAGCTTACTCTGGAGGAATTACTGCAACAGTCACAAAAGGGTGAATCCATGCGGCAGGATAATGGTATGATGGTGGAAGAAAATGATTACACTTTCTGAAGGGAACACTGAAGCTGATGGCTAAAGAGCAGGAAATCTCAACCAGAAAATGACAGTGTGGTTGGCTAATTACATTGAACTGAGAGTCCTTGGAGATCAGCAGAGGAAGGAAAGCTTTCTCTAAACTGTCCTTATGTGCCTAAAGACAGATGCTCCAAAAGGAGCTTAACTGAAGCTAAGCATGGTGGTAGATGCTTATAATCCTTGCTCTGGGGTGGCTGAGGAAAGAGGATCACTGGGAGTTCTAGGCTAGCCTAGACTACATAATGAATAGTCTAGATAGCCAGAATCAGAACCAAAACAAAAGGAACTCAACTGTCATGAATCTCTTTTTGGGTGACCTTATCAAGGAGGGAAAATTTACTCTGTTCACAGAGGAAGAGAATGAAACATGACACCATGACTGGACAAACCATCAGCTACTCTTCAACTTTTAGAATCAAAGAGACCTTTTATCTATGTAACAACTTTTACTCACCTTGCCCTCCCATACTTGTGTCCCCATGACACTCAGAAACCCCAAGATCCTAGTCCTTATCTGGCCCTTGTTTGAGTTTTGTGTTTTCTTTCTTTCTTTCTTTCTTTCTGTCTGTCTGTCTGTCTGTCTATCTATCTATCTATCTATAATTAAATATCACTTTCTCCTGTTTATTTGTTTTATGTCAACTTTATTAGTAATCTACTAAGGAACATGGAAGAGTGAAGGGAAGCCATTTTTGCTCCCTTAAAGCAGAGTTCAGCACACATTCCAAAATACAACTATAAGAAAACAAAATATGCCTCTTTAGCACAGTAATATTTTCAACTGATTATTTTAGGAAACAGAACACACCAGGGAGAAGCTCTCTTCTTATAGAAAATTTTCTTAGAAATTTACATGTATAAAGAAAATCTGTTGTTCTGTACTAGGAAAAGAATGATTCTGCTGTCATTTATTTATTTTTCTCCTATAAAGTAATTAGGTGTAAAATGCATGGAAGTTTGAGATTTGCATTAAAATACATCTGGGGGAAAAGAAAGGACAGAGAAAGCATGTGTACAAAGGACTGATACTGCCGAATTTGATTAAGTATGAGTAATCATTAAATTATTCACATCATTCTCTTATCTTTACATGTCTTTACAAATTTTAAAATAGTTGGCCAGGAAAATGGAAGACAGAAAAGCTAATAAGGAGAAGCTGAAGCGAGAGTTGCAGTCACAGGAGGACCTGAAGAAGCACAGAAATCTGTGAAAACGAAGATTGCTCCTTCTAGTAATAGAGAGGGAAAGTTTCAGTGACAGCGCTGAGAAGTGGTCAGCTGAAGAAGCTGCAGACCTCCCAACAAAGCCTACAGAGATCTCCGAGTGTGGATTTTCCATAGGTGGTCAGACAACAGAGAAACCATCAGCCTGCTCTTCTGTCACCTGTCATGTTTTGCTTGACTAACTTGACCTTTCTCTTTACCTTTGAGTTTTTAGTTCTAAACAGCACCTGAGTTTTAAATGCTTCCCTGGGAAACTGAAGCCAATCCCTATCTTCGCTTCAAAGTTGTCTCTTGTTTTCTTCTACTATTTCAGAGGAGCTTCTCAGCTTTGCATTCGGCAAGTGGAAGTCACTGTCTTCATTTATACTCTCACCTCTGCTACCAAATCTCTCCCTTAATTTCTAAAAGCAAGCACACAGTTTTCAAAAAACCTTAGAAATTTAGCATAATAATTACAATCTCAAGGTTTAGCAACAGATTTAACAACTAATCAGCATAGAAACATGTCAAGAATACTGTTCATATGTCTAGTCAAAAATAAAATTTATATATTTCTTTCGAAGAAAGATCTGATTAGTATCCTTCCTTGAAATGAAAATGAATGACAACAGAAAGTAAAAACATTTATAAAAGTATTTGAGATGAACAAAGACTATTAGATGGTTATAGGGGGCCATTGTGAGATGTGTCAAAGCCCAGGGGTCAGAGGGTGTCAGAGGGCACCTAGGAACACAATCCTGTCATTTAGTACAGAGGCAAAACAGGGCTCTGTTATAGAAAAATGAATCAGCAGAGCCAAGCATGCATGTGCCACACAGTGTGTAAGGATGCCCAGAATGTTATGACTTACTGTGTCTCAGGAAGCTGATTTAAAAAAAAAAACTACAAAAAAACTGCTGTGCTGGAAATAAAATTTGGTCCCTGCTTTTTTGCCATGTCTACTCCATGCATATCCTTTTCTTTAGGAACCTTGCCTGACTGGGCCTCCCTTCATGCCACCGACCCAGACAATATCCTATAAAGTGCATCATTCTGGGTTATCTCCACCTTTCATGGTCTTTCAATGATTTCATAACTCTGTGAATCATATAAGGTTAGTAATAAAAATAATACTTGTTGGGCCGGAGGGTTGGCTCAGTGTTTCCGGCGCCTGCCTCGTAAGCGCAAAGACCTGAGTTCAATCCCCGGTAACCACATATAACGCTGGGCGTGGAGACACGCCCACCAACAATCATCACCGCATACCACAATGCCGGATGTGGTGGCTCACGCCTGTCGTCCCAACACTCGGGAGGCAGAGACAGGAGGATTGTTGAGTTCATGGTGGCTTGCCTGGGCACCATAGTGAGCTCAGGGCCAGCCTGAACTACAAAGCGAGACCCTGTCTCAAAAAGCAAAAAAAAAAAAACAAAAAAACTTGTTAGGCTGGGAATTTGGTTCAGTGGTTCCAGCATCTGCCTCACAAGTGCAAGGTCCCAAGTTCAATCCTCTGTACCACATACCACAATGCCAGGGGTGGTGGCTCACATCTGCAATCCCAGCACTCAGGAGGCAGAGGCAAGAAGATTGCTATGAGTTTGAGGCTTGCCTGGGCTATACAGTGAGCTCAGGGCCAGCCTGAACTACAAAGCGAGACTCTGTTTCAAAAAAATAAATGAATAAATAATAACACTTGTTCATGGAAATGAACTATTGTCTGACAGAATGTAGCTGATTCCTGCCCTATAAATAGAGCAGATTTGCACCTATTTGTAATCCTTATTGCCTACATACCTATTGATAAAAGTAAAAATAGCTGCAGAGTAGTTTTAAAAGGGAAACTCAAAACCCTTTCTTGAGCTTTAGAAATACACCAACAGAAGGAAAATTACTACACAGACATCACTGCAAGAATCAAGCCCAACAAGGGGAATAATTTCCTGGAATCTATCAAAAACATTGCACGTTTTTTAAAAAAAATACTAGAGGAGCCAGAGATTTAGCTCAGTGGTTCGGGCGCCTGCCTCGCAAGCACAAGGTCCTGAGTTCAATCCCTGGTAACCACACACAATGTTGGGCGTGGTAATTCACGCCCACCAGCAATCAATACCACATACGACATATCACAGTGCTGGGCGTGGTGGCTCACACCTATAATCCCAGCACTCAGGAGGCAGAAACAGGAGGATTGCTGAGTTTGAGGTTTGCCTGAGCTACATAGTGAGCTCAGGGCCAGCCTGAACTACAAAGCAAGACCCTGTCTCAAAAAAAAAAAAAAAATACTAGAGTACTGGTTCCTACTGACCCAGAGATTCTAGTGAGCTTACAAAATTTTGGACTATTATAGATAGCTAAGTTAGATGGGAAATTAATATATGGTAAGAGAGAACTGCACTCTTAAAGAAGTCAGTGAAAAATAAACACATCAGAATTGTGGCTGGAGGTACATCTGAAGGTCGAGCCTCAAAGTCACAATGGCCATACCTGCATACTTCTCTAAAAGATAAGCAGAACTTGAGACTATACAGCAGTGTAATTAGTACCATCCACTGAGTCCTGATATGCATTGAATACCCAGGTGGATGACCAAAACACTTGGACTCAACCCTTCCCAAAAATGTCCCTATTGTAGAAGTCACAGATAAGCCAGGATTAATGATGTCGGCCATATTCCCTGGATAGTACAGTATTATTAGCTAAGCAGCTATACTTGTCGTCTTATTGGTTGATTATAGTTTGACCCACATTGTGCCCATATTGTGACTTTGTGTATACATTACCCCTGATAAAGGACCTTGGTGGCTTCCTGTCTCAGGAGCAATCTCTCAATAAACCTTTTCTACTCTTAACCTCCACTGTGCTTTAGAATTCTTTCTTCAATTTTAGGGGATACAAGTTCAGTACATCTGACATCAAGCAGGTTGGTCTCATGTACTGTGACCACCCTTATTTTCAACAGTTTCCAACTTTTGGACATGATAAAAACCCAAACACACTTTTCTTCAGCGTTGTTCCATATAACTCCACCTATGTTCCCAACTGGCAAACCTATTCTTTATTTGCCTGTGCTTGTCTTTGTGTTTATCTTGATTTCATGGCTCACACCTGAATTCCTAAATTCTCCCTTGGACTAGTTGTAGCACTTCAGTTTCCCTGATTAATGAGTTAAATAAAAACTTAGACATGTTCTTTTTATATGAGTTTCAAACAATTTATCCTTTAAACTGATTTATTTTTATAAACTACAATAGAAGTCAGAGTTGGGCTCATCTTGAAGTGATATAAAGTTAAAAGTATAAGTGGAAAATTTTAAAGTAAACAAAAACTTAAAAATAAGGTCACCTTGTGATAGGTCATTGTCCTCTAGAAATATAAAATAATCAGGCAAGGTTTTCACACAGAAATATTCATAGTCAACTACTAACATAAAAGAATGATTAAAGCTGGCCATTTATAACAATATGGCTGAATCTGAAGGATACTGTGCTACATGAAACAAGCCGGGCACAGAAGGAAAAATATTGTATGATCTTCCTAGAGGGGGTACCAATAATCTCAAGCTTCTCTTTGTCCTTTAGGGAGGCATGTAAATCTGGCCATTGTAACTTTAATCTTTTTTTTTTTTTTTTTTGAGACAGGGTCTTGCTTTGTAGTTCAGGCTGGCTCTGAGCTCACTATGTAGCCCAGGCAAGCCTCCAACTCAGCAATCCTCCTGTCTCTGCCTCCCAAGTGCTGGGATTACAGGTGTGAGCCACCATGCCCAGCAACTTTAATCTTTTTTGGATGTGCCTCCAGCCACAGTTCCAATGTGTTCTCATCTCCTGCACTAACTCCCTTGAGGCCTCACCCTGTCTGAGTGCCTATAATATCTCTACCCAGTTGAGCCATTTATAGTAACCTCATGTGTGGTATCTAAAACACTGGACCTTGCAGAAGTTGAGAGAAAGACAGTGGCCAGGGGCAGAATGGAGGAGTAGGGATGGGAAGTCCTGGTCAAAGGGTATAGTATCAGTTACTTTGAATGAAAAAGTTCTGGAAATATGTGGCACAGGACTATGGCCACAATACATAATAATGATTTGTGGTATACTTGAAGATTGCTAAGAGTATAGATTTCAAAAATTGTCACCAAACAAAAAGTATATGAGGGAAAGGATTTGTTAGTTTGGTCTGACCATTCCACAGTCTATCCAAATATCAAATGATCCTGCTGCACCCATAAATACATACATGTTTTTAAAAAGTTAAAAATAAGTGAATAATGAACATGTATTTTATTCTAAAAGTATGGCCTATATTTATTCCTAATAGCAACTAATATTTTTGAAAAGTTGCTAGTGTACACTGGCATTTTTCTAAGAACTACATACCAAGCAAAACAGCAATTATTTATTCATAAACTATCAATGATAACAATTAACTTTCATTTTCAAAGAAAAAAATAAATGCCGGAGAGGCTTTATGGTTGGATTGAAAGCAAGATATTTCAAGGAAAAAAAATTCATCTCCATTTTTGCATACTTTGCTAAAAATAGCATTACTTTTCCCTTTTTACCCCCTAAAATCTATTTTTTTCTAACAGCCCATTCATTCCAGCCTCAAGTAGATACACATGTATCACAATGTTTCTTTAGGGTTAAAATGTAACTGTGAGTCTACCTGGCTTATAAGATGCAGAGCCAAATTCAGCTATGCTATTTGCCTTTTCTTCAACACTCTCCATGTCAAACAAAATGAAATTCTGTAAGGTGAACAGGGTATGTTTGTACACATTGCTAACAACTTTTCACTTTAGTGTTAAACACTCATTTTTCTGCTCATGAGATGTATATTAATGATTTATTACTTTACTTTGCCCAACTATGAATATATAAGAATGATTTACACATGAGTTTAAACCCTTAGCTTCCTGAAAGTTTAAAGGATTCAAATAAGATGATTAAAATGAATGCATTTCCAGTCTGACATTGAGTGATTCTGATATCTAAAAATTGACTGTAGGAAATCTGAACATCAAGATTTAAAAAACAATTCACAAATAGAGCTGGCACTGAAAGCTCTAAAAACACTTAAACATGAATCTTCTTATTTTGATTATAATAACACAACCTAAACAACAATTCCAAATTAAATGTTTTCCTACATGTTCTATCAATCTCTACCCTCTTCATTCCCAAAAAGAGGATAGCATGGCAGAGAGAAAAACAGGGAGGAGATGTAAATAATAAAAAATTCAAATACTTGTAGTTTAAAAAATTAATCTTTCAGGCCAGAGGGTTAGCTCAGTGGTTCCAGCGCCTGCCTCGCAAGCACAAGGTCCTGAGTTCAATATCTGGTAACCACATACAATGCTGGGCGTGGAAACTCACACCCACCACCAATTAATACAGCATACCACAATGCCGGGTGTGGTGGCTCACGCCTGTAATCCCAGCACTCGGGAGGCAGAGACAGGAGGATTGCTAAATTGGAGGCTTGCCTGGGCTACATAATGAGCTCAGGGCCAGCCTGAACTACAAAGTGAGACCCTGTCTCAAAAAAAAAAAAAAAATTAATCTTTCAATTAATTTCCTTTACACCTATTCCTATTTTATAAAAATTATTATTTTTCAAGGAGTTAAATCAGGCATCTTTTTCCAAGACAAATTACGATAGAAGCATATATACAAATTTAAAGTCTGAACAGTATAACTGTAATTTTATAACTGTCATGCTATTAAACATCAACAAGTTGATAAAACATCTGTTCTTCAATTTTTCACCCAAGTTGTTATGGTAACCAAAATATGTGCGATGTTTCCTAAATTTAACTGATTATTTCAAGCAAATAAAATTATAATATATCAGCTTATTAACTGCAAATAATATTATTACTACAAACCTATATTTATCCTTTTTAAATGCTAGTAGATCACAGCATTATATTTAATGTGGCATTTACACATGTTTTATCTTAGAATTCACATGAAAAAAACAGCAAGGGTATATTTTTTCCACTTTGGGGGCATTATCTTGATTTTAAAACAAAACTAAAAGGAATAATATACTACAATATACTGTTTTCTGAACAATATACTACAATAAAGTACTCCAAAGTTAGACAACTGTACTGCTATGCAGGAGCTGCAGACAAGCCAGGTGCTCGAGCCCATGACCTTCCACTGTGTCCCATCTGCGCACAAGGCCAGGTCCTCCAGGACCCACCTTCTCTGGCCCCAGTCTGAACTTCTATTTCAGCACTCCTCCCCTCCCCTAACATATCATCTAGCTGCTGAGGAAACTTCTCCCCCAAATTCATATTTTAAAGCTCTAAACCCCAATCAATGTGAACACCTTTGGAGACAGCCTACAAGGAGGTAATTAAGGTTACATGAAGTCATAAATACGGGGTGCAGATCCAATGCCATTAGCATCCTCATACAAAAGGACATGAGGGAGCCATACTTCTCCCTGCTCCCCTTTGTATTGTTGCCCTTTCTGTAGTGTAGAATAAGTTTGTGGAAGTGTGGTTTTTCCCTACTGAATTCTCATCAACCTCCACAACTACAACATGATGCATCAGGTAATTAATAAACTCTTACCAAAGGTATAAAACACAAACAAAATATCTTAACCTACGGGTATACTAAGGTAAGAAATAATACATTTTGTAGTTATATTCACAGAACCCAATAAAAAGAGCTACAATCTTCAGTAAGTTAAATTAAAAAATTAAAATTATAAAAATGTGTGTTCTTACCACAGAAGCAGAGACTCTTGCTTTCTTGTTCTCCTGTGAATCTGATCCACAACAGGCTATGTCCTTCTCCTACCAATTAAGTATGGAAAACACCTACTACAGCTTCCTGTCCTGGAACTTGTTCTCCCCTCAGTTCCTAGATGAACTCAACCACACTCACTACTTCAACCACCACCTCTTAGGATTAACTCTGGAGTCACTGTCTCTAGGCTGGATCTATGTGTGTCTGGCACTATACTGTCTTCCTAACTACCTTCAAGACATACATCACTTAGGCCTTACATTAGCAACATCAAAGGACAGGACTGTTACATAGATTATAACACTGTACTCATTTGAGCAGGAAAAAAAACCTGAACAAAGCAGAATTTTAAAATGTTATCGTTAGTTGCTTATAGATTCACATAATTCCATACTCTGCCTGAGGAATTGCTTTCTTTCATCACAGAAATTAGACCTGTGGCAGGAGGGAATTAGAATCTTTGAGTTATGACTATGTATTCTAATTAACAATATACCCTAACACTAATTATCAGTTTCGCTTCAACCACTGAATTATTCCCAATATTGTAGTAGAGTTTTATTGCTTTCAAATTGAATTTAATCACTTGGGGGGAAAATATAAGAAATTTATCTGAGGTTTTCAAATTAAGTTTCTGAACTGGGTTAGTTTATTTTTAGAGAAAAATAACTCCCATGTTTTCTTCACCATTGGCTTCCAAATAATATTTGTTTCTCCAGCCATTTTTCTCCATACTCACTAATCAACTAATTATTATTTTAAAAACAAAAATTTTCTAAAGCACATTTCTTAATCTCTCTGAAGATTCTCAGTAATTTGATGACATAGCAACCTGGAATTTAAGAGAGGCTTTATATCAAAGTTGGTTAGTAGAATTCATTACCATCCTTTAATAAACTACTTTTAAAATTTCATTAATCAAAACTAGAAAGAGGGATTTCCAAGAGAAGTCACAGGTTTACTCGACTCAGGCCTCAGAGGGCTTGGGCAGCAGTACTCAGCACCAGTGACATTCAGCATCGTCAGTCACTGGCGAGAGACACTCTGTGAGGTCTACACTGCATTCAAAGGTGAGTCGTCACTACACAGCAAATTTTACTGTATTTCTTTCACAAATATTTTCCTTTCAAATTAAGAATATAAATGAAATTGGGTTGGGTTAGTATTGATAATGACTGAACGTCTGTGACCTTCAGATTTGTGTACGATGATGTCTGAGGGTGAGACCTTGGAGAAGTGCTTGGTTACAACAGTGGAGCCCTGGTGAGTCCTTTGGCCCCTTCTGTCCTGTGAGGCTATTACACAGACAGCTGAGCTCGAGCTGGGAAAAAGGCCTTCACCAGATATCACACCTGCCAGCACTTTAATTTAAGACTTTCTAGATTCTAAAACTGAGAGAAATAAATTTCTTTTGTTTATAAATAACGCAGACTATGGTAATTGTAATAGCTGCCGACAAGAAGAGGTGTTAAAGAGCCACGCGTTGCTGTCCCTGATGTTCATGCAAGGAACAAAGTCTACTCATATTATCAACAAATCCTGTCATCATTCCTCTCAAAATAATCCAGAATCTGACCACTTCTCTACCCCTCCTCTGCTGCCACCACTGCCTTTAACCAGGATAAAAGAGCCTCCTCAACAATCCCAATTCCTCACTTTCCCTATTACTGTCCCACCTTCCACACAGCAACCCTAGTGATCACTATACACCATGATGTTGATCCCTGTATGTTCATCAGCAGATGAAGGGATAAAGAACATGTGGTATTTAAATACAATGGAGTACTACTATGCCATAAGAAGGTTAAATTTGAGTCATTTGCAAGAAAATAGATACACCTTAAGACCATAATGTCAAGTGAAATAAATCAGATACATAAGCTTAAATACCACATAGTTTCTCTTATATGAAAATCCAAAAATATAAATAAAGAGCAAAGTAAAAGATGCATAATAGGAAATAGGGAGATAGATCTTTAACAAATGAGAAGGAGACCAAGAGATGGAAGAGAGAAGGAGGGAAGGGAAGGGGACAGAAAAAGAATTAAGATGTGTTATATACATATGTACCAACTCCCCTTGAGAACTGTAATCATTAGGTGCTACAAACACATTACTAATTTTTTTAAAAATGGACAAGAACAAAAAATAACACGAGGCTGACAGTCTGTCCTCTGCTCCAAACCTCTACTAGCTCAAAGTAAAAGTCAGTTCTTAGAATGCCCAATCCTCTATGGCATAGTCCCTCCATGCCTTCTCTTCTTCATTCACCCCCCGCCCCAAGACTTCTTTGGTACATCATGTCAGGTCATCAGCATCCACTGCTTCCCCAGCTGCAAGGCTCTCCTTCCAGGCAGGCACAGGACTCAGCCTCTGGCCTCTTCCTGATTCTGTCCATAGGGTCCTCCTAGACAGCTGAATACAGAATGGTGCCCCTTCTCTGCCACCGAGCCTATGTGATCCCTTGCACGTATCTTTTTTTTTTTTTTTTTTGCTTTTTGCGACAGGATCTTGCTTTGCAGTTCAGGCTGGCCCCGAGCTCACTATGGTGCCCAGGCAAGCCGCCACGAACTCAGCAATCCTCCTGTCCCTGCCTCCTGAGTGCTGGGATTACAGGCGTGAGCCATCACGTCCGGCATTGTAGTATGCGGTGTTGATTGTTGGTGGGCGTGTCTCCACGCCCAGCATTATATGTGGTTACCGGGGATCGAACTCAGGACCTTGAGCTTGCGAGGCAGGCGCCGGAACCACTGAGCTAACCCTCCGGCCCCTTTGCACGTATCTTATAGCATCTCTTTGTTAGCTGTATTGTCTACTAGAGTGATAGCATCAACAAAGCACAGACTGTCGCAGCCCTTTTCATTTGGCAGCAGTAGGACACAGAATGGTAATTACCAGTATCAGTAAAAACAGATCAAATGAATGCTGAATCTTGTGCCTGTCTTTTTAAATCTTAAAGTGGATGCAGATTTTTCTTCCTTAAAAACCATATTACTTTACACTTTTTTATGCTGTACTTAGCTTACCATCATTAAAATAGAAACAACCACATCTATTTAGCTTTCGATGGCCTACATCTAGCATTCTGTTAACAGGGACTCATACCTGTGGATCTGAATTTGAAGTCATACTAAAAGTTCCTTGAATCATACACCTGGATCCATTGTGTGTTTCCTGAGCAAATAACCCAGTACTAATTTCTAAATTGCCACAGCAGAGTGCTGCCTCACTCAGCAACACCTGGCATGCATCGGTACTGATGTGGAAACCACAGAAGTCATCTGACTAAGGAGTTGAGTTCTTCTCAGATGCTAGTGAGAACCACTCAGGACACAGCTGCATCAGTTTGATCCAAAAATCAGTTTCACCAAAAGAGAGCCAGACAACACATGTGTCACTCTATCTTTACAAAAAAACCAACCAGAAGCAAATCAATGTTAATAGGCTTTTTCCCATAAGAAAATGACCGAAATTTATGCCCATTTGATCCCAAACTTTTGTACAAATCTTTTTTTTTTTTTTTTTTGGCGGTACCAGAGATCGAACTCAGGCCCTTGTGTGTCCAAGGTTGGCACGGTACCACTTGAGCTAAATCCTCAACCCAATTTGGTGTTTTGTTTTGTTTTGTTTTTTGAGACAGGGTCTCGCTTTTGTAGTTCAGGCTGGCCCTGAGCTCATTATGCAGCCCAGGCAAGCCTCGAACTCAGCAATCCTCCTGCCTCTGCCTCTTGAGTGCTGGGATGACAGGTGTGAGCCACCACACCCAGCAAATTTGGTATTATTTTTTAACAAAAAGCTTACATCACCAAGGAAAGATTAAATTATGAACAATAAATTGAAAGCAACACTATGCTATTTTAAACCTGTATCAAGTCAGTTATAATTAAAGGATTAAATCTTCATTGTAAGAAAAAGTCAACTGTACAAAGAAATTATTTCCTAAGATATATGGACAAGTAAGATTTTATTTTTAGTCCAATCCTTGGAAAACTGATACTTTATAGTTATAGTAATCAAAATAGCTGACATGTTGAAACTCTTGTTCAATGGAAAAGAAGGAAGAGAATTACCAGTAAGTGACTCCTAAAACAATCCCCTGCCTTATAGAACATTAGCTCACCTCTGGTATAAGTCTATCCAAGTGCTCAGCTCGGTTTCCATGAGAAGGGTGTGTAGATAACCACTCTGGCAACTTGGGATATCCATGAAGGGTGTCCATAACCTCCATCTGCTGCCAAAACACTGAACTGGCTCTCACATCTACACAAGCCTAAAACCAAAATTAACAAAAACACACAAACCATAAGCTTGTTTTGAGAACATTAAAAAAAAATGTATGTCACTATGTATTTTTTTCAAAGGAAGACATTAGGGAAGCTATTATTGGAAATAAGGAGGAGGATGGTCCTGAATTTCCTGCTGGCCCACTGCTACACATTTTTAAAATATTTTCTACCACTTTAGTAAAAGTAGAATAGATTCATTGTTTTAAAAAGAAGAAAATCTCAACCAATATAAGATTATAGAAATAAGAGATTACCATGCTCCTGTGTTACTCCTCTCCCTTGTAACAATCCCACCCCCACTATCTTCAGCATAACAGATGTGAGGAACACGAGTTAAGGGTAAAATCTGTACATATTAAAACTTTCTAGGATTAAGATATTAACAGACAACCTATTATTAAAGAAATTTTAGTTCTAATCTGTACCTACTAGAACAACTAGAAGTCTTCAAATAAAAATGCAGAAAGAAAAGTTATTTTTAATAGACATTAACTTATCTACTTTTCCTCAATGTATGTGAGAAATATATATGCCACTTAAACTATCTCATAAATGTTTATTATAGGACATTTCTGTAACTGTAGCTTCCCTAAGAGAGTAAATGAGGTACTTGATGGTGGAGAAAGAATAGGACTTTCACTTTTGCATTATACTAACATATGTTTATAACAAAAAATTATTTTTAAATTCTTTATAGCTGGTTTACTACTTTAAAGGCCTCAACTCGTATTTTTTTAACTTATTCTTTCTACAAGAAGCACCAGGAAAGTAAGTGGTTATGACCATTTTACTTTGGATTAGAGTGGAAAAAATTACATTTTATACACTGAAGTGTGGTATCAAAAAAATTTAAAATAATGTGACTCTGGCATCCAAAAAGGCAAATACAAAACATCACATGCTATTTATAGCTAAGCAACATCTACACTGTTTCTTATCATACATCATTTTTCAAAGCTTAAAAAATGAAGAAAAAATTATTTGAAATTCAAAGAGTTTTATTTAATATTCAAAGCAGTGATATTTTTTAATGATTTTTGAGTACTCTGAATATAAAAGAACCCATGGTACTTTATCCTATCGCACAGATATGGATATACATGAATATATGTATCTAAACAGGAATGAGATAAATGTACATATCAAACATATATAACCCATGTTCTTCATATATAGATACATGTCTCTATATGTACAACATACGCATAATACTTATATGTACATACATATTCACATAGGAATAATTAATATTTATGGATGAATTCCAAATAGCCACTGTAATATATCCCTCAATATTCAGGGATCACCAGGTCATCACATTCACAATATAAATAAAAACTGAGACAAGAAAGGTAATCTTCTACAATAATCGATAAAAACATACAAAGACTCCAAAGAATTCCAAACTGAAATCATACTAGCTTTAAAAGTACAGCTTGGCAGTCATGATTGTACGTGCCTGTAATCCCAGTACTTGGAAGGCTGAGGCAAGAGAGGTCCCATGAGCTCGAGGCCAGCTTGGACTACATAATAAAAACCTGTCTCAAACAACTGAAAAAAAGTACAGCTTTTCTGGCAGAAAAAAACAAAAGGCCTAAACCTGGAAGATAAGTAGTTCAATGACATTACAAATTCATAAATGATCTGACTTGTTTTGTTTGCTATACAAACCAAGGACATACCATTGTATTTTTTTAGTCTTCAAGTATTAATAGACAATAACTCTGTTAAATCTCAAAGTAACTCAACTGAAGGTACTCCATAAAACAATATTTTTTGCAGAAACAGAAGAAATTAACTATGTCAACAAAATACAAAATTATTTCAAACTAAAAAATATTTTTAAGGGCCGGAGATTTAGCTCAGTGCTTCTGGCACCTGCCTAGCAAGCACAAGATCCCTGGTTCAATTCCAGTAACCACATACAGCAATGCTGGACATGGTGGCTCATGCCCACTAGCAATCAGTACCACATACCACAGTGCCAGGTGTGGTGGCTCATGCCTGTAATACCAGCACTCAGGAGGTAGAGGCAGGAGGATTGCTGAGTTCGAGGCTTGCCTGAGCTACATAGTGAGCTTAAGGCCAGCCTGAACTACAAAGTGAGACCCTTGTCTCAAAAAAAAAAAAATTTAAAGATCACCAGGTAGGCAAGGTCGCAAGATGGTGGAATGGGAAGTCTCAAGCTTCACTACTCAACATAAAGTACAACTAGTAAGTGTCCACAGACTGGAACATCCTCCTGAAGACAATGACACTTGGAAACAAGCTTGAGGTACAGATATGAAAACCGTCTTCCTCTCACATATCACTTTTTGGACTCATCAGATCTGCACAGAACCAGGCAGAGATGACTTCCCAGGGCCCATAGCTAATACAGAGAACACACAAACTAAACACAGTCCTCCAAATTCCTGAGCCCCTCAAGATGCTTCCCAGAGACTGCCCTGGTATCACTTCAGAGAAAAAGCACCAGGGTATATGGCAAAACTAGACCACTTGGGACCAGGTAAAGACAAAGAAGTGAGGCACCGTACACAGTGGCCAGCTGGGAAGTCTTGGTTGTACTTCTGTGCTCATGCAAGTTCTGGCACCTACCTCATCAGTGGTATCAGCCCCAACACACCCAACTCAAGAGGGCTAACAGACTACCTTCAGGAGAAGGTGGAAAACACAACCCAGCTTGAGCCCCTAGACTACCAATTTTCCTACCCACCCTGACAGCCCACTCCAATGACTCCATCAAGGCAGAGACAGCTTGCTCCATCCATTTAAGAGAAGGGAAAAGGGTAGAGCAGCTTGATCCAGGAAGTCAAGCAATGGGTCTACCAAACCAAAGGCACTCCCAATCAATGACCTTGCCCAGGCTGGAAGACTTACACAATAGCATATCTCAGAGAAGCACAAGGCTAGCCCAGTTTGACACAAAAAGTTAAAGACCTGCTCTACTCAGTCCAAAAACCACTGAAAACAAGCTTTGCCTTCTTCAGGTTATAACTAGCTCATCCTCCACAACCACAACTTAGACTAAACAGTGAAAAGAATATCTATAAAGTCAGGAGAAGATATTCCTCTAATGCATGGACAACAATATAAGGATATAAGGATTATCAAAAATAAGGTAATTGTGTCATTTTTGAAAAGAAACTAATAAAATTCTATGGGCCCCAAAGAAATGGAAATCTATACAATTAAAAAAATCACAGTAACGCTCAGGAAGTTTTGTGAACTATAAGAATATGGGAATAAAATGTTTAATGGAATTTAGAAAACAATAAATGAAAAAAGAGAGGTTTCACAAACAGAAACAATAACAAAGAACCAAGCAGAAATTCTAGAGATGAAGAATATACTGACTGAAATGGAAAACTCAATGAAAAACTTCACCAGATCCTGTCAAGAAAAAAATCAGTGAACTTGAAGACACTGAAAATTTACCAGTAAAAAATAAAACAGCCTATTGGAATTATGGGGAAAAGCATTCTCATTATTATAAGTTAAAGAGAAAGGAAAAAAAAAACAGCAATTATATTTAACAACTGAAAACATCCTACTCTTCCCTAAAATGCCAATACTCAGGTACAGGAAGTACAGAAGTCATCAATCAAATCCAACCCAAAGGGAAACACATCCTGACTTAGAATAACCAGCTACCAAAAATCAAAGACACAGAGTTCTAAGAAAACAAAAGATTTCTGAGAGATCCATCACACACAAAGGAGTTATTATAACTACCAGCATTTTTTTCTTTTTGTGGTTCTAGGAGTTGAACCCAGGGACTTTGCACCAAGTTATATAATTCAGCCCACTTTTATTCTGAGATATAATCTCACAAGTTGCTAAATTGCCCATGCCTGTCTTGAATTTGGGTTGAATCCTCCTGCCTCAGCCTTCCAGAGTGCAGTGATTACAGGCACCTGCTACTTTGCATAGATAACTATTACCAGAAACCATGCAGTCTAGGAGAGACTAGACTTATTGTACTGACTAGATTTAACTTACAGGAATTGCTAAATGGAGTGAACCGTTAAACTGAAAAGCTGTTTAATAGTTTAAACGTATCAGTTTACTCTGAAAGAATCACTAGGCTAGTGTGTTTACCATAATATCCTGAGCATCATTCAGCTAGGTGTTCTTTCGACCAGGTGACTTGTTTGCATGAAATACACTCATACATCTGTTTATTTGTTTATACTGACTTTTTTTGCATACTTTTTAATTTATAATGTTGTATTCACCTTAGGTATTTGTTTCTAGTGAAGTCTGGTAAGTTCCAGTTATTTTCTTTGATTTGTGTTTATTTTATTGATTAAAAAAAAACCTATGATTTTTGTGTACAATTTATAAAAATACTAACTGTAGGTAAATTAGATATTAATTTTTATACTTCTCCAGAACTCTATTATTCTCTTTCTATACAAAATGGACACATTTGGGATACTGAGAATGAACAGGAAGAAAGTCAAAAGATCTGCAAAAGAAAAACTGAAAAAGGGAAAAATGTTAGCATATTAGAGAGAAAAAGTCTGTTATGAAATAAAAAGACAAAAAGATATCTCCTGCCGGACGTGGTGGCTCACGCCTGTAATCCCAGCACTCGGGAGGCAGAGACAGGAGGATTGCTGAGTTCGAGGCTTGCCTGGGCACCATAGTGAGCTCAGGGCCAGCCTGAACTACAAAGCGAGACCCTGTCTCAAAAAGCAAAAAAAAAAAGATATCTCCTTATTGTCAAGTATTCCTAATACCGAAACTGTAGACTTGAAAAAAAAATGAAACTAAAAAATTCTAAGAGTGGTCAATGATTATAATAATTCTATGAGTGGTGTTGACTGAGTTGACCAACATCTAAGAAACCATCTTGTGGTCAAAAAGCATGAAAAAAAAAAATTTTTTTTTTGAGACAGCGTCTTGCTTTGTAGTTCAGGCTGGCCCTGAGCTCACTATGTAGTCCAGGCAAGCCTCAAACACAGCAATCCTCCTGTCTCTGCCTCCCAAGTGCTGGGATTACAGGTGTGAGCCACCACGCCCGACACTGTGGTATGTGGTACTGATTGCTGGTGGGCGTGAGTCTCCACGCCCAGCATTGTATGTGGTTACCGGGATTGAACTCCGGACCTTGCACTTGCAAGGCAGGCACCAGAACCACTGACCTAAATCTCCGACCAAAAAAAAAATATTATTATACAATATTTATGCACTTCTTGACCAAACAATATGGAATTTGCTATTTATTCAAAACAAGGGAGTTCAAAAAGTAATTTACAATTTAGATTAGGTTTCACAGACCAAATAATTGAAAATATAGTACATCAAACACCAGAAGTCTATCACTGACATTCTCTCCATTACCTTTAGTAAGCAGTTGTTTTTTGGGTTTTTTTTAGTTTTTTTGAGACTTTGTAGTTCAGGCTGGCCCTGAGCTTACTATGTAGCCCAGAAAAACCTGGAAGTCAGCAATCCTTCAGCCTCTGCCCAAGTGCTAGAATTTCAGGCATGAGATACCGTGCCCAGCATTGTAATTTGTGCTACTGATTGCTGGTAGGCATGAGTCACCACACCCAGTATTGTCATATGTGGTTAGATGAACGAGGGACCTTGCACTTGCTAGGCAGGCAACGGAACCCCTGAGCTAATCTCTGGCCCCAGTAGGTAGATATTTTATTGAAATTTATAAAACCACAGAAATCCCAGCACTTGGGAGGCAGAGACAAGAAGATTGCTCAGTTCGTGGCGGCTTGCCTGGGCACCATAGTGAGCTCAGGGCCAGCCTGAACTACAAAGCAAGACTCTTTCTCAAAAAAAAAAAAAAAAAAAAAAAAAAACCACAGAAAAAAAGGAAAGGCTAATGTACCAGCATAAAGTATGTTGTTAAAAGAAAGACAAAAATGCAAATTCAGGAAGAAGCTGTTCAGTCTGTAAGTCTGTAACATTTCATTGTGTTATATGTTTTAATAGAAAAATTATTAGAATAAAATTATTGAATAAACTAGATAAAAATGTCATTTTTACATTTCCTATTGTCTTACAAAATTAACAAAAAAATGCAATTTTTGGTCATCCTTTATTTAAATACATAATTTGGACTGGTAAGTGGTTAATTAGTAACATGAAAAACACAAAAGCCAAAACTCAGTGGTATACACAACACACCCATATTTAGAATAATCAAGAACTGCAATGATAGTGTGAAAGGCAATTCTATCTCCACTATAAGGATTAAAGGGCATACTATTAATAAGAACTAAACATAAATATACTGTGAAGAAATCTACATTACAAAATAATGTAAACTGACATCAAAAACATAAAATGGAGAGGCAATGTTAACTGGTTGTCAGCTTCAAACAGGTTACTATAAGCATATGATGTTTTAAATGAGCCTCATGGAAACCACAATGCACAAATCTTTAGAAGAATTATCACACACACACACACACACACACAGATTCAATAAGATTCACTTCACTATAAAAAAAATCAAAATGCAATGGAAAATAGAGAGAAAAAACAGACAAACAGCAAACAACCAAAAAGACAATCAGAAAACAACAAATAGTCTAACATGTTCTTACTTAACAATAATTACCTGGATGTAAATGGATTCAATCTCCAATAAAAAGACAAGAGAAACTAAGTAGATTTTAAAAAACAAAATGTCACTCCATACTGCTTACAGCAGACTGACCTCACCTCTAAGGAGACACATAGTCTGGCTGGAAACAAAGATATTCAACACAACTACAAGGCAAAAGAAAGCTAAGTAACTAGACATACATCAGATAAAATATACTTTAAGTCAAAAAGTATAAAAAAGGAGAGATTTAACTCATCAAGAAAATATAACAATTATAAACATCAGAGCATCTAAATATATAAAATAAAAACTAATCGGTCTGAAAGGAGAAATAAATTGCAATATAACAATGATGAAGGAATTCAACACTCCATTTTCAACAGTAAACAAGCTCATACACAAGGAGAACAATGAAGAAATAAGTTATGACAACACTTTAAACCAAATGGACCTAACAGATACACACAAAACTTTTATCCAGCTGCAAGAGAATTTATGTTCTTCTAAAAATATTCTCTAGGATAGATCAAATATTAAGGCATAAAACAAACTTCAACAAACTTAAGAAGACTGATGCTAAAGATTTAACTCAGTGGTTTCAGCGCCTGCCTAGCAAGCGCAAGGTCCCTGGTTCGATCCCCAGTAACAATACCGGGCATGGTGACTCACGCCCACCAGCAATCAATACCACTCTCCCACATTCACTGCCACAGTGCCAGGCATGGTGGCTCATGCCTGTAATCCCAGCACTCAAGAGGCAGAGGCAGAGGCAAGAGAATTGCTATGAGTTCGAAGCTAGCCTGGGCAACATAGTGAGCTCAAGCCCAGTCTGAACTACAAAAAAAAGTGAGACCCTGTCTCCAAAAATAATAACAATAATTCAATTAAAATAGAGGAAGGCCAATATACGTATGAAAATGTTTAGTATCACTAACAAGGAAATCCAAAACAAAATTAAAATAAGGTATCACCTCATACCTGTAAGTATGGCTACTGTAAAATTTCTTTTTAAATAAAGCCAAGTATAGGTAGAAACTAGAAGCCTTGTACATTGCCTGTAGAAATATAAAATGGTGTACCCTCTACAGAAAGCTGTATGGAGTGTATTCATAAAAATTAAAAATAGAATGCCATATGTTTCATGTATTCCACTTCTAGGTATTTATCCAAGAGCTGAAAACAGGATCTTGAAGAGAGATATGCTCTCACACATTCACTACCACATTATTCATAATACCCAAGAGGTGGAAACAACTTAAATGTTCATCAACAGATAAATAAATTAAGAAAATATGGAACAATATAAACATACAACAAAATATTATTAAGCCTTAGCAAATAAGGAAATCCCTCTATATGTAGCAGCATGGAGAACTTTGAGGACATTAAGGTAAGCTAACTAAACTAGTCACAAAAAGGCAAATACAACATGATTCAACTTATGGCAGGTATTGAAAACAGTCACATGCATAGAAATAGAATAAAACATTGCTTGTGAGAGACTGCGAGTAGTAGATTACAGAGAGTTGTTAAACAATGGTCATAAAGTCTTAGGTATGCAAAAAGATGAAGTTCTGCACATCCACTGTACCACATGGTTCCTTTAATTTATACTGTCTCATACACACTAAGAGTTAGCCAGGTGGAGTGGCAGGTAGGATACAACCAGCCTTCAACATGCTTTTTGCCTGAAGTCAAAATGTTCATTAGACATAAAAGATGAAAAGTGTGTCTGAATCTTTCTTTTGCTATTCACAAGACTCTATAACAAAACACCTATCACCCATCATACACTCCCAGAGGTAAAACCTTTATTAGCAATTCTGCCTTTTTGGAACACTGTTAACACCATACACTGTCCCCATCATTATGGCATCCTTTCTTGTTTCTGTAAAAACAAGTGGCCAGTAAAAGTATCATCTGAGACAGCACTTTCACAAAGATCTACAAATGAGGGTAGTTGGACTCCCATGGCTAGAAAAATACACTGAGGGGTATAAGACAAAATTTAAAAGGACCAAAACCTGTAAAAGTGGAAATTGTTTCCAAGGCTATACTGTACGAGACCAAAATTGCTTCCAGCAATTAAAATACAAAAGTTTCATAACGAAAATGAATGTACCTCTCCACCTGCTTTAGGGAAAATCTTACTATCTGTGAAACCCTCACCAAATTATTTCTCTACTGCTGTTTCATCTGTGAGGATAATCATGATATTGTAATTAAGATTAGGAGATTAACACACATAACACACTTGAAATAACATCCAGGACATGGAAAATGTTGCCAAATGATGACTACTGTGCCACTGCTAGCCGCCACCCAGAGTAAACAAATTCATTTCTGTCTCACATACTGCCACAACTGTATTATTCTCCAAAAAGGATGATGGCATCACCTGTTAAAACTCACTTCTGTAGCCCATTGGATCTCTATTTTTCAAGGCAACAACTTAAAATTGCTCTCTTCCAATGACTGTGATATAATCTCTAGACAGTTTCAGCTGAATCATTCTTAGTATTTGTCAATCCTCTTTACTAAAAAAGAAAAACAAAAATCTGATTAAAAAAAACATATATGTCCCAACACAGAAGAGCAATGGGAGGTGTATTTTGTGTTAAAAATTTTTGCGTAAGTTTTCTACATCTTTTGATTTATGTTTTAAATAAATTTTCATATATATTTTTTTCTCTACTTTCAGATAGAGTTTTATCATATGATTTAACACTTAAGGGCCCAAGTCATGGCAACCATAAGTGAATACTCCTTTCTCTAAATGACAAAATAAGATGTTAGGCATAATGCATGTATTATCAAAGTTATTTCACAACACACTTATTAAATGAAATGTTGTCCTCATTAATGGATTTTTCCTTCTTCAGTGAATAAACCAAGAGACTAAAATGACAGTCCCAGTAAAACTCCATGGTAAGCCACTGTCATAAAGGCTCAGAACACTAAGCTGGGAAACAAAACCAAGGGAGCTTTCTTCTAACTAGATATTAGATAAATCACACCAACTCTTTGGATTATAGCTTCCTTACATGTAAAAGGAAAAGGTAGATTAATTCCAATATTCCTTACTGCTCCAAAACTATGATTCTGCAATCTACTATTTTATATTAAGTTTAGAATTCTAAATTATTTCTTCTTTATGTTTCTTCTTTCAGTTGTGTGTGTGACCTAACGCCTCACTAGATGGTGCTGTTGGCATACCTATCTTAGCTTATTTAAAAGAACCAGCCAGCAGTTTCCCAGGACATTAAAAGCTCAGGGGAGTGGGACAATTCCTCCCTGTAAGGGCTCTGGAAGCCACTTTGGGTAATTTATCTTCCCTGGTTCTCATCCATTAAACACAGTAACCTCCTCAAACCTCCCCATCACTGTAACAAGCCAAGGTATCTACATAATACCCTAAGAGGCAGCCTCAGTTCAGAACCACCTAAAAAAAAAAATCAGTTTTTCTAAATTTAAAAACATACTTACAAATGAAAAATGGATGTTTTAGTTGCCTGTGAGATTTTTTTAAAAAATCATCTCTGTAAATGAGTGTTGTGTCAAAATTTCTGTACAGTGATAAATGAAATATGCATTCAACAAATTCAAATACAGTATCTTTTTGACAGCTGATAACAGAACAGCAAGTTGTATGTTAAAGACACATTTCAGTTATTACAGACTGTATATTAATCATTGGTACTTTATATAATGTCTTCAAAATAAAAAGTTAACACTATAAAAATGTAAACACGCAAATGTAAACTCACAACTAATATCACCACTGACACAAATCCAGGGCAAGTGAACTGCTTGTTTTGGAAGAGACCTCATGAATAACTTCATTTTAGTGAATTTCCAATATTGTCTGGCACTTGTCCTCGAAAGCTCATAAATTCAATGGAACAGCACTTGACCAAGAGATCTACCTCTCGGGAACAATTCCTATTAACCAAGCTCAGGAGACTAATTTAAAAAATCAGAATACCAAAGTACTAATGGACAGAGAACTATAGCCGCAAAACTTCCAAGAATTCAAGGCATCTGTGTCCATGGGTTAGCACATTCTCTCCCTTCTAGGTATGTGACAAAGGATGCTGGGAATCGGGAATGGGAGAACTATGTTACATGATTTGAGTATTAAATGATAAGAAGTCATGGGGGTCTGAGGGTGGGGGAGCTATGTTCAATGGTATAGCAACTTGTGGAGCACACCCTCAGTGTGACTCCCAAAACTCCAGAGACAGAGTGATCAAAGTCCAAAAGAGAGGATATTGTAGGCCACAAATAAGAATCAAGATCAAGACACCCAAATCAACTCTTTGAGCTAAGTGTTCTTGTTATACCCATTTTACAGACTAGAAAGTAGTTGAAGAGGTGAAGACCCACCTGACATGAGAAGGCCCAGTCACTCTTCCTATAATATCAAGGAGGAAGGCTGAGCTACAAAAGGAAAAATAATCTGCTCAAGATCACAGCTAATTCTCTCTTGCAAATCAGATTCTCACACTTGGACAGTCTAGTTCCAGAGCCCACATACTATCACTGCTCTGTATCACTTTGTGGCAGCTGATGGAACCTGAGAAAGGTTCACATTTGATATCTAAGAAAGAGGTCTAAAGTTCATAAATCTGAGGACTTATACATACTCCCAGTCACACACGAGTAAATACCCACTCACTTGTCCTCTCATCACAGATGACTGGACAAATACACAATGCAAATGTTTCCAGGTAATAAGTAACATGCAGGACAGACCTGTGATCCTTCAGAAGAGAAGCATGTCAGGTGACTCCCAGATTCCCCTACTGGCTAACAGGTAGGAGTTCCCTGACCACCACCACTGGACAGAGACTCAAGTGAATAATGACAACTCCCACTCAGCACCAGAGGGAGGACAAGGCGTACAGAGCTGCAGAAGTGGTCTGAGGCTCTGGAGGAAGGCTCCAGAGGAAGCAGGACCTTAGAAATTGGTGTTCAAGTTCTTCTGGGTTCCTCAAAATGGATTTCATTGAAAGACATAAAGCAAAAGAAGACATGAAAAAGAAGACAAAAGCCTGTTAAGAAAAAGAAAAGACAAACCATAGATGAAGAAAAACTGTTTTCAAATTATATAACCAATAAATGTTCTTTATCCAAAATACATAAAAGCACTCTAAAGTTAGTGGCAAGAAAATAAACTATCCAATTAGAATATGGTGAAAGATTTGAACAGATATTAACAAAGCAGCAGTCAAGCTGAGCATGGTAACATACTCCTGTAATCCCAGAACTCTGGGAGCCTTAGGCAGAAAATTCAAAATTTTAAATTCAGCCTGGATGACTTTGCAACTTATTAAGAACTTAACTCAAAATAAAAAATAAAAAGGGCTGAGCATGTAGCTCAGTGTGAAGGCAATGGTTTGATGCTCAGTACCATTAAAAAAAAAAAGAAGAAAAGGAATACAGGTAGAAATAAGCAAATAAAATCCTAAGATTATAAAAGACTAATTTCTTTTATGAGAGGGCAGTGGATAATACCTAAACTTAATCAATAAAGAAATTCTGAAATACACATTAGTTTTCCTATTGCCAGACACAATGACACCTGACAACCACAGTTTAGAAAAGGAGAGGCTTAACCTGGCTCCCATTTTAAGGAGATTCATTCTTTGGTCAGCTCATTCCAAAGCAGCAGCATCACAGCTGAAAGGTGTGGCAGAGGAAAGCTCTTCACTCGAGGCATGTGAGAAGCAGAGCAGGAGAGCACTGTGGGAGAGGAAGGGGCCGGGGCCAGACACAGACCCCAGGTGACCATTCCTAGGGTCACCCAGACACACAAATCCCCCTGGCAGATGACTGACACTACACTCAAACCCACCACCCAAATACACTGCATAGAGATCTCTAATAAATACATTCCACAGAAAGAGCTAAGAGGATTTAAGATAATTACCTCTAAGATGTTAGGAAGGACAGAGAGGGCTATTACTTTTATTGTGAGTATGTATACCATGTTGAAATCTGTGGTGGGTACACACACAAAGAACTTCCTAAAGGAAATAGTTAATGGCATCAAGAGCTACGAAAAGTAGAACAGGATACAGAGAAAAGTAAGCATGGGACATGACAACACAGAAGCAGACACGCTGATTAGTGAAATATCCCCATGGTAGAGAGCCATAGACTCTGAAATCCTACATTCTTGGTTTGAATCACAGCTTTACTATTTGTTCCTTTGAACAAAAGAGTGACTTATGTGGATTTCAACTCCTTCTTCCATAAAGTAGAGATGATGATCATAACAATGACCATTTCATGAAATTACTACAAAACAGATAAAATTAAGCAACATATATAAAACACTGAGCAAAATCCTGGCATAGAGTAGACACTAAATGATGGATAATGATGCTATTACCCAAAAAGGTGTTATCACAGAATAAATGGCAGCACAAATATAATATTCTAGGCTTTTATACTGGTTTCTATTTTGACAAGAAATAAATACTTTAGTTCAAGATGGCATTTTTCTATTCTAAAATGTTCCATAACAAAGACATTATCTGTATCACTATGTATTTATGATTTAACATCTGTAGCAACAGCTCTTTCTCTTTTGAACTCAATAGACCATACTGTCACAACTAGCAGAAAGTCACAGATTACACACAACACAATAGTATCTAGTATGCTTTTGAAAACAGAATCATAGTTGTATCTAACCAGATATACTTTTATCTTATTAAACAGATACACTTTTTTTAAAAAAAGGCTTGCAATTTATAAATAACTAAAGGAATATTAGTATTTCTTCATTAAATTCCCTAAATTCATTCTTCTATTTCAAATAAAATAGAAAATTGAACTTATCAAGCCACCCCAAAACACAAAATGGAGTTTGAATACTTAAAAGTAGTAGAGTCCAAATCTGCCTGGGTACCAGAATCACTTGGCTGTTCTTTTTTTTTTTTAATTGAATTCTTTATTGGTACAATTTATATACATCTCAAAATCACATATAACATTGGGAAATCTGTACCAGTATATGCCACAAGTTAATTCTCATTTTTACCCATATCCCTACCCACTCCCCCCTCCTCCCCCCTTATACATGCTCTTTTATTTTCTTTTTGTATCATATTTATTCCTTCCCCTCATCATATTCCCACACCAAGTTTCCTATA
The DNA here is from genome assembly GCA_004025085.1 of Thryonomys swinderianus. Taxonomy (NCBI): domain Eukaryota; kingdom Metazoa; phylum Chordata; class Mammalia; order Rodentia; family Thryonomyidae; genus Thryonomys; species Thryonomys swinderianus. The sequence goes on from PVIC010011341.1 coordinate 41,607, forward strand.
GAAATATTCCACTCTATAAAAGCTGTCCTACTTTCTAGAACTCATTTGC
>PVIC010011342.1:0-41573 GCA_004025085.1 Thryonomys swinderianus
TGAGCTAACCCTCCAGCCCAAACCCAGCATTCTTAAGGTGGGAGGATTGCCACAAATTCAGGGTAAGCCTGGGAAAACAGTGAGTTCAAGGTTAGCCTGAACTGGATAGCAAGACCTTGTTTCAAAAACTAACTAGTTTTATCTGTTACTAACTAGTGTTCTGAACAATACTTTTATAGAAGATTCTTTTTTTTTTTTCTAGTACTGGGGATCGAACTCAGGACCTTGTGCTTGCAAGGTAGATGCAGTTCCACTGAGATAAATCTCCAGCCCTCTGAACAATAATTTCACAAACTATATCCTGATAATTCAAAGTGACAAAAGAAATACTCTCTTTTCACCACTCTGTCTTCTGTAATTCCTATAGTTTCCATCTTGCCACACTTTTTTTTTTTTTTTTTTTTGAGTCAGGGTCTCGCTTTGTAGTCCAGGCTGGTCCTGAGCTCACTATGTAGCCCAGGCAAGCCTCGAACTCAGCAATCTTCCTGCCTCTGCCTCCCGAGTGCTGGGATTACAAGCATGAGCCACCACACCCTGCTTGCCACACTTTTTTAAAAAAATTGAATTCTTTATTGGTACAATTTATATACGTCTCACAATCACGTATAACTTTGAGGAATTTGTACCAGTATATGACACAAGTTAATTCTCATTTTTACCCATATCTCCCCACCCACATCTCCCCACCCCCTTTATACATACTCTTTTATTTTCTTTCTGTATCATATTTATTCCTAGCCACACTTTTTAAAGTAGTCTCTCAAATTATCTTCTTCTGTGTCCTCTTTAATACCATGAACAAAAATCTTCCCTGTTGGATGGACACCAGGCTTTGCAGAATCCGCTCTAGAAAAGGCTGCCTTGATCCCATGACACACCCATCAGTCCCTAAGCCAAAGGAGTCACAAGACCAGAGCCTCTGCAGTGTTTTGTTTCAGGAACTGTCATTACTCATGATCTCTGAGTCTGCCCCTTTCTCAAAATGTTCTCTTAAGCTATTATCTGTGGCTTCCAAGCTCAGACCACCAATAAGCAACTTCCTCAACTGCTCTGGTTCCTTTGGATCACAGCCCTTTATTTTGAGGCCAGACTTCTTCCAAATATCAGTTGGCATCTAAATTTAGAGAATTCCATATGGATCCACTCAGTAGTAAATAGCACATAAGAGCTACCTTCTCTAAAGCATCTGGGATCCATGTCAGCTTTGTTTAATTTTTTTTTTTCCCAGTTTTTTGAGACATGGTCCCAATTTGTAGTTCTAGCTGGCTCTGAACTCACTATGTAGCCCAGGGTGGCCTCAAACTCATGGCAATCCTCCTGCCTCAGTCTTCCTCGTGTTGGGATCACGGTGTGAGCCACCATCCCGAGCTAGCCATCAGCTTGTTAATACTCTAGTAAAATGTGAGACTATGCAGTCATAGGTGTTTTGGTCTCATTTCAAAGGTTCCTAAAGAAGTTTTGGAAACTTAGACCGTTCTGGGGACTGAACCCCGGGTCCTGAACATGTTAGGCAAGTGCTCTACCTCTGACCTACCCCCTGGAGAATCTGTCTGGTGAAAGTGTACTAAGCCAGACACAGTAGCAGAAGCCTATAATCCCAGGTGCTTCGGAGGCTAAGATGAGAGGATTGAAGTTCTACTCCAGCCTGGGAAACAGCAAGAGCATGCACAGGGGTGGTGGGAAAGTAAAACACTCAAGGTTCCACAAACTCTCCTCTCTCCTCTGTCCCCCCCAGCTTAGGAGCTTCCTTCTATGCCAGAAATGCTGCCCCTCCTGCTCTGGGCTTGGCCAACTCTGCTGCTCTCTGAATTGAGGTCAGAGGTCACATCCCCCCTCCTGGGGGTTTGTTCTTGCAGGGTCTGAGCCCCGCTTCATCCCAGCATCCCTGCCAGGCTCTGGCAGCATGGGTCACCTGGCAGCATGGGTCAGCTCCTTGGCCTCCCCCAGAAACCTGTAGGCATCCACAGGCTGGGACTGCCTTTTTCATTTCTGTGTCTCCAGGGCCTACCTCGGTCCCCGGTACTCTGTGAGGATAAACGAAATTGAATAAGGTGCTGGTCAGGGGTCTCCTCCCAGGCTCTTGGAGACTTCTTTGCGGTGGATCTCTTCCCATGGTTGGCTGGCATGGTTTCCCACCCCACCAGCACCACGGCGTTGGGATGCAGCTGGAGGCTGTGGAGAAGCTCAGGGCGGTCTGCATCCTAGGAGCAGCCCTGAGCCACTTTGGATGCACAGGATCTCGGGAAACCTGCAGTCTTTGTTTTGTTCTGTTTGTTTTGTTTGAGACAGGGTCTCCTAATATAGTCCCAACAGCTTTGAGCACCTGACTCTCTTCTTGCCCTTCCATTCACCTCCATTCCCCAGCCAGCAGCCCCCCAACTTCCCTTTGCTTCTCCTTGAACCCCAACTGCCATGACAATTTGCTTGTACTGTTCCAGGCAGCCAAGCAGTGTTTTTCTTGGCTACCACATTGACTGACATTGGCTTCCATCCTGCCATTTCAAAGGGTACTGTTGCTTTTTTGAATAAGGAAGGGGTTGCACCCTGGAATGGTTTGTATTAGGAAAGGAGGGATTTAGGCCCCTTATTTGTATACCCAGCATGCATAGCGCACTCTCAGCCTAACTCTCACTGAAATAGGCCTGCAAATTCTATATAAACACCATTCCTTAGTTAGTGTCAGAAACCTTAGCGGCCATCCCTGTTCTGTCAGCTCACACATGAGTAGAATATATACTTTGGTGGTTCTGTAAACCTGCTTGTGATCTTTTAGGAGTCGTGGATGCTAAAAAATACCAAAGATTATTAGTGTCAAAGAATTCCTGAAACCAATGGCCAGTGACAGTGCCCAGTAGAGAGCCATACATTAGCAACAGCCTCAAGCTAAGTCCTCCTGTCTCAGCTTCCCAAGAGCTGCGGTGTAGAGTGACATTACTCACATTTGTGTGTTCCACCGTGTGGCCAGGAGCCCCTTGAACTCCTGATGAGGGTGAGCTGACCTCACCCTCATCTCCTTGGTCTGTTTTATGGCTCAGTCCTGCTTATCTACTCTACATCTCAGGCTCTGCCAACACCCTGCAGACCAAAGAGGAACAAGAGATGACAGAAGAACAAACCAAGAACACTAATAAGCACCCTTTGGCTGGAGAGACTGGGCTTCCTGTCTGAGGTTCTCAGGCAGAGAGTGACTATCAGGTTATCCTTCAGGCTAAGGGGTAACTCTGTGGTGGAGAGCTTCCCTAGCATGCAGGAGCCCTGGACTCAATGACCAAGACCCCATCAGGATGGGGTCTTGCTTTGCCTTGAGGGGGACACTGGGCTGTCTGGGTTGGTTTCTCCAAAAACTGGGCTCAGGCCAGGTGTGGTGGCTTGTGCCTGTAATCCCAGCACTTGGGAGGCAGAGGCAGGAGGATTGCTGAGTTCAAGGCTTGCCTGGGCTACATAGTGAGTTCAGGGCCAGCTTGAACTACAAAGTGAGACCCTGTCTCAAAAAAACAAAAAACAAAAAACAAAACAAAAAAACTGGGCTCAGAAGGAGGAGTAGAAATTAACTGATACAGAAGAGGCTTAGGATGAATAGCAAAGAGTACCAGTCAGGGAAAAAAGAGAGGAGAGAGAGGGCGCACTGGCTTTTGGAGCAACTTGATAGAACTTTCCTCTCATTTGTTTCTGGGAGAGGAGCACTGAATCACTTCCAGAGCCTTTGGTCTGCAGGCTCTTGTCCACTGGCTTTCAAAACACTCCTGAATAAAGGAAAGCAAAGTAGCACTCTACATTATTCTTCTGTGCTATAAATGCAAGATTTAGAACTTCATCTTTTTTTTTTTTTCTTTTACAGTACTGGAGATTGAACTATAAGGCCCTTGTGCCTTCAGGGTAGGTGCGGTACCACTTGAGTTAAATCCCTGGCCCAACCTTTCTTTCTTTCTTTCTTTCTTTCTTTCTTTCTTTCTTTCTTTCTTTCTTTCTTTCTTTCTTTCTTTCTTTCTTTCTTTCTTTCTTTCTTTCTTTCTTTCTTTCCTTCCTCCTTTCCTTCCTTCTTTCCTTCTTTCTTTCTTTCAACACAGGGTCTCACTTTGTAGTTCAGGCTGGCCCTGAGCTCACTATGTAGCTCAGACAAGCCTCAAACTCAGCAATGCTCCTGCTTCTGCCTCCTGAGTGCTAGGATTACAGGCAGAGTCACCACACCCGGCACTGTGTGGTACTGATTGCTGGTGGGTGTGAGTTAACTTTTTTTTTTTTTTTAAGGCAGGATTTTGCTAAGTTTCCCTGTCTGGTCTCAAATTTCCAGTTCTCCCACCTCAGCTTCTCAGGTCGCTGAGATAACAGACAGACACTGCCATGCTAGGTTTATCATTATTAATATTAGAGTTCTCTTCCGTAATATTTGTATTTTACTTCATAAAAAATGTAACTGACAGGCATGGTGGTGCATGCCTGTCATCCCAGCACTCTAGAGGCCGAAGCAGGAAGACTGCTGCAAGTCAAGGCCAGCCTTGGCGACATAGTGAGTTCAAAGCTAGTCTGAACTATATAGCAGGATTCTGTCTCACTAAACCAAAAAAGAAAGAAAGAAAGAAGGAAGGAAGGAAGGAAGGAAGGAAGGAAGGAAGGAAGGAAGGAAGGAAGGAAGGAAGGAAGGAAGGAAGGAAGGAAGGAAGGAAAGAAAGACAGAGAAAGAAAGAAAGAAAGAAAGAAAGAAAGAAGAAAGAAAGAAAGAAAGAAAGAAAGAAAGAAAGAAAGAAAGAAAGAAAGAAAGAAAGAAAGAAAGAAAGAAAGAAAAAGAAAGAAAGAAAATTCAAGCTCATATGGTGGCCTCACAGGCATTGTGCTGACAGACATCCAGGTCATTTCGTTTAATCTTCACAGCAGTCCTTTGAGGTCGGTATTCTCATCCCCAGTGTGCAGTGAGGGCAGGTACCTGCCCAGTTCTCACAGCTGAGTGGTAACAAGCTGAGATTTGCTAGCATGACGCTAGGATGACCCGATACTCAGAATTCTCTAAATTCCATCCTCTTAACCACAGTAGTACGTGTCGTCAGAGAAGGCCAGATGTTATGTTATTCATAACTCAGCCGCAAGGAGAGCTGACTCAGTCGCCCCAGGCAGGCGCTCCAGGGATCCTGAGTTTCCGGGGCAGTGGGCAGGGTGGGCAAAGGAGGACTGGGAGTTTCGAGTTTCGGTCATCACTGTGGTCTGTTTGCCTACTGGATTGTATGGTGCAGAGAGAGCTGATCCAGAACTGCTCCCCTCGAGGGTGGGACGCTGCACAGCGAAGCAGCTCCGTCCATGAAGTCACACCACTGGGCAGGACTTCCAGGGTCTGAGACACCCAGCGGACGTCAGCGCGGCAGAGAAGCTGCAGCCCCCACACCCAGGATGCCCCGGGACCTCATCCCAGCAGCGACTGCAATTACAGAGCACCCTCCAGCCTTTTCCATGGAGTAGGGAAACCTGCCAAAGTTCTGTTCTGGGCTCTCGTATTTGAACCCACAACTAGTTCAGGCGACCGGAGACTACTAAGTTGCTGTGTAGCTTTCCAGCTAAGTCATTTGTCCACAATCAAACAAGAAGTTTGGAGGAACGCGTTCCAAAGGGCCAGCTCAGCAGCCCCAGAGGAGGGGTGTGTGGGCCCCCGATCTGTACCCTCTCCATTCTCCCCTCCCTTCTGATCGCTGGTGCTGCAGCACAAGGTCATGACTCACGGCTCCCTCCTAGCACCCAGTTTCAGCCCCGCCCCACCCCAGCCTTCCCCTGGTGTTTACTCCGGGAGGAGCAGGTGCACCTGGGTCACCTGGTCGCTGCTGTCACACAGCGGGAGGTGAGGGGTTCCAGGCCTGGGGCCAGGAGGAGGACTTGGGGCCACCTAGCAAAGAGAAGGGTCTGGGGGCCCATCATCCTGCAGCAGCTCAGCCCTCAGTCGTCTGGCCCCCAATCTCCTCCTGGATTCCAGCCTCCCATGGTCACCAGTCGTCTCCTCTGTCCTCACTTCCACCTGTGGAGACATGAGAGAGGTCCACCTTCAGACTGAGGCCACATGTCATGCTCAACCAGCCTTGAGGGTGAGGTGAGGCTACAATGGAGGGAAGTGGCAGGGCCACCAGTGGCAGGTGGGCCCCCCAGCCATGTGCTGAGAAGGAAGAGGGGAGGGTTGGGAGACTAGCAGCCCTGTGCTGGAGCTCAGAACACGTCCCAACAGTACAGTGTGTCAGCTGGATTTGTAGTCCAAACTGTAGGGACCTGGAAGGCCCCCAGGGAAAACCTCTGACCCTTTTTGCCCTTCTGACTCCCCTCCTGACTCTCTTCCCTAGAGTCAGTTATAAAAAGCAGAACTCCTCTTCCCCACAGTGGGTTATAGAAACTAGAGCTTCTCCTTTGTGCTTTGAAGACGCTCATTCCAGGGGACTGTGCCCCATGCTGCAGAAAGGCCACAAAAAGAGGCCAGCCTGGGAGGTGGCTCACGCCTGTAATCCCAGCACTCTGTAGGCAGAGACCAGAGGATTGCTGAGTTCCAGGCTTGCCTGGGCTCCATAGTGAGCTCAGGGCCAGCCTGAACTACAAAGCGAGACCCTGTCTCAAAAAAAAAAAAAAAAAAAAAAAAAAAAAGAGGAAGCTGACCAGACAGGCCTCGCTGGGCCCCCCTCAGTGTGAACATTAGGTCATACTCTGTCCAATCATATGTTTACATAGTTGTCCATTCTTTTTTTTTTTTTTGAGACAGGGTCTCGCTTTGTAGTTCAGCCTGGCCCTGAGCTCACTATACAGCCCAGGCAAGCCTGGAACTCAGCAATCTGCCTGCCTCTGCCTCCCATGTGCTGGGATTACAGGCATGAGCCACCATGCCTGGCACTGTGGTATGTGGTACTGATTGCTGGTGGGCGTGAGCCACAACAGCCAGCACTGTATGTGGTTACTGGGGATCGAACTCAGGACCTTGTGCTTCCGAGGCAGGCGCCGGAACCACTGAGCTAAATCTCTGGCCCTAGTTGTCCATTCTTTGTGGAACTTAAGCAAAACAAAAACAAAACAAAACAAATGAACAAACAAAAAATAGGTTTCCCTGCACCTTCAGGTCTTTATTCCTGAACAATTATTTTTTTTCTTTTGAGACAAGATTTCACCATGCTGTTCAGACTAGCCTTGAACTCTCTATGTAGCCTAGGCTGGCTTCAAACTCAGAGCAATCTTCCTGCCTCAGCCTCCATGAACTGGGACTACAGGTGTGAGCCACCATGTCCAACCGGAATTTAAATAACATTGTTATGCTTTGGGAGACTGAAACAGGAGGATCTCAAATTGGAGGGCAGACTGAGCTACATAGCCAGACCCTATCTCAAGAAAAAAACCCAAAATCATCATGCATAGCTCTTATTAGCCTATCTTGTTAGAAGAGTGTTAGCTGCAACCCATATGATAGGTGAGGACAGGTATCACACCTTTTCACGCCTATACCTGATTCACCTGGATGAGGAGAAGGCTTGGGGAAGACCACAGGCTGTGGGTCTGGACTTTGACTGCTGGCTTGTGTACCAACCACATGGTCTGTGGTGTGTCCACTAGCACCACCTGGTGCCCCCATATAACCATTTGTACAAGGCAGTTGGATATGCCAAGGCTACCTCTAGCCTAGGCACTCAGTGGTTACCAGGTGGGCTTTACTAGCCCAGCATCTGACTGTACCATCTCAACCACCAGTTTCTGCATCTGCACCAGGGCAAGAGGAATCATGGATGAAGAGAAGGCCTAGGATTGGAAAATCTTGTACAAGGTAGTCCAGAGTATCCTGGAACTCCCCTCCAGACACCTGAAAGGCTCAGGTCCAGCCCTGGGGTCCCGGCCACAGAACAGATAGCAAAGTCAGGCAGGTGGAAAATTTCCCCTGGCACTCTGCCCAGGCACCCTGGATGGCTTCTGTGCTGGGCTGGATGAGCGAAAGCCAGAAGTCCAGGGTGCTGACAGAGAGCCTGGCAGTCCTGGGAGCCTCAGGGGCTGCCCAGGCCTCCACAACTTGACTGACCCCCACCCAGACACAGCATCTGTGTTCTGTCAGGTGGACAGACAGGGAGGAGGGTGGAGACCTGCGTGGCTGTTTACTAAAGTCTGGGAGCAGCTCAGAAGCTGCAGCCCTAAATCTAGATTATCATGAAACTCCTCCCAGGAGCTGCCTGACTTGTCCCTGGGACATTACCGAGGACGGGGTGGGAGCAATGGCTTCAGGGGCTGGGAAGGGAGAGAGCTTTGCTCATGTCCTCTGGGGTCCTACTGTCTTCTGATCTCTGCCAGTGACTTTGCCAGCTCCCTTGAGGCCTGCTGGGCTCATCGAAAGCCCAGATGCCGTCCTGGGAAGGGCATGCAGCCCCACCCACTCAGCCCCAGGAAAAGTGAGCAGCTCTGTCCTTACAGGTGATTTGAGACTGGGAATAGAACCCTCCCATTGACCTGCATAATCAGGGGTCCCTGGGTCTGAAAAGCCAGCACAGGACTCCTTCCATGAGCCTTTTTACAGCCCTCTGCAGGACTGTTGCTGGAAGACCTTGAGTTACCACGACAATGTGCCCATCTCTCTTGAGACCTTCCCAGGATCTGGAGGTAGTTTCTGGAAAGTTTACCCACAGACACTTTGATGTTGCCAGTTTGGGCAGGCCTTCTGGAACTGAGGAAACACCTTTCTGGCTTTTCCAGGTCACAGCCAGCTAGACCCTCCCCCCCAATCATGCCCCCTGAAGAGCCCCATCAGGTCCTGGAGGGCCAAGGGAGCAGGGTGTGGTGAGGTCAAAGGGCACTCACAGACTGCTGGGAAAGCTACCCAAAGGGTACGTCCCACTGACCTGGAGTCAGCAGGTGCGAGTGTCATTGCCAGTACAGGGAACATTGTTCGTCTGGGCTGGCAGGAGAAGGCCCTAAAGATAAGGCAGGCCATGACCCTGACTCCATGACAGCCAATTAGCTCCGCTTCAGGAACCCAACTGCTGTGACTCACTGGCAGCCAATCAGGAGGCGGTGGCCCAGGACCTTTTTCAGTCAGACACACCTGTAATTTGCTAGCCATCTGGTGGACCACACCCAGCCCCAGCTGGGTGGAAGAAATGGAAGTCTCTTTGTGCAGCTGCTGTGAAGTTCTAATATGGAGGCAGATACACACGGATGGGCACTGAGCACAGAGCCGGATCCTAGAGCATGAATAGGCATCTGCTGGGTTGGAAGCTGAACCCCCAGCCCTGCCCTTCCGGCCTCTGCCTCCTGGTCTGAATCGACAAAAGTGAAAGAAACCAGGATACTGAGTAGATCTCAATGTCCAGTAGCAGTTCTCTGACAATTCTGGGCCAGAAAGGATCCAAAAAGTTTTCCTCTGATTTCCCTTCATCCTCCAAAGCGGGGGAAAAAATAACCCCACAAAAAACGGAACAAAAACAAGCAAATAAACTGGCCATGGTGGTACATACCTGTAACTCCAAAACTCAGGGAGGCTGAGGTAGGTTTGAACCCAATCCGGGCAATTCAGCAATTTAGTGAGACCCTGTATTGAATTATAAAATTAAAAAAGAGCTGGCATGTGCTCTCTTCGGCAGCACAGATACTAAAAAAGAGCTGGCAATGTAGCTCAAAGTCCTGAATCCCACAAAAACAAAACAAAAAATGCACACACAAAAGGCAGGCAAACAACGTTAAGTGGGCGTTACTCAGAGATTGCTTTAGAAATGCTGGGTTTGGGGGGAATTGAGAATTCTGTAGCATATGTGTCTCTTATCTGCCTAGCACCTGTGATCCCAGCATGCAGGAGGCCGAAGCAGGAAGATTGCTGCAAGTTTGAGGCCAGTAGACAGCCTGGGTTATATAGTGAAAACTTGGCTCAAAAAACAACAATCAAAAACCAAAAAAAACAAAAAACAAAACCCCAAAAAACACATCTTGGGCCTGGGATTTAGCTCAGTGGTTCTGTATTTTATCAGTGCAAGGTTCTTGAGTTCTATCTGGTACCACATACCACAATGCTGGGTGTGGTGGCTCATCCCTGTAATCTCAGCACTCAGAAGCAGAGGCAGGAGGATTTCTGTGAGTTCGAGGCTAGCCTGGGTTACATAGTGAGCTCAAGTTTGAGGCTAGCCTGGGCTACATAGTGAGCTCAGGGCCAGCTTGAACTACAAATTGAGACCCTGTTTCTCAAAAAAAAAAAAAGCCATTTTATATGGAGGGGCCCAGGGCCCAGAGAGAAGGTTGCCCATTTAGAGACAGCATGGTGCTATCGTTGGCAGGAGCCTCCTGCTAAAGTTCCAGGAGCCAGGTCAGATGTTGGCCCATCATTCTGTCCCAGAGGACTTCCTGGGCAGGTGCCCCCAGCTGGCAGGGGAGTCAGCCATGCCCAGAGGAAGGGCTGGGAAGGAGCGACGCATTTGTGCTGCTCCCAGCCCTCTGTCCTAACATGCCCGAGTGCTGGTAGTGCCAAGGTTCCATGCTGTGTTGGGGACATTGGCGAAACCCTGGCAGGATCAGGGAGATCCATAAACATCAAGAACTCCAGGTACAGGGTGCTGGTGCTACTCAGGATTGAGCCACTAGGTGCCACCTTGACAGAACTGCCGGTGTCTTGCTGGGAAGAAAAATAACTAGCATAAGGCCCACCTGGGCTACGCAGTGAGACATGTGGAAACAAACAACCTAGAGTGTATGAAGTGCACACTTCATGTCAGAAAGAGTGCTGGGCCCTGGGGATGCTGGGATACATAAGGTCTTGTGGTTCCTGAAGGGACTCATGGCAGCTTTGGCAAAGGGGCCTCTTAGTCCCTTGGTCATGGGCCCAAGTCCAGGCAAAACAACAAGCAAGTTAGCAGGTGAGTCCTGTGGACCTATGGGGCTTCCATTCCAGTTCAGACTGAGAGGAAAAGACTGAATCCTGGAAAGACTTGAAGGGGCGAGGCTGGCCTGGAGCCCAGGGGAAGAGCCCTCTCCTAGGTCTGTGAGGCCCTGGGCTCCTCGGCCTCTCAAGGGGCTGGGTGGCTGAGGATCTGAGGGAAGCCAGCACGAGAGGGCTAGGGGTCAGCTGTCCACCCAGAGGTTGAGTCCTCTTAGATCTCACACCTCCAGCGAGCTTTGCCTGATGGCACAGGGAGGCTGGGCAGGCAGGGCACTGGGGGTGTCCCAGTGCGAGCATTGTTTGTGTCTGTCTTTAGCCTCCTTTGCATGTGGGGAATTTCCTCCATCTTTCCCAAGCGGAGGCGTGGCAGGACCTTTGTCTCCCACCATTTGAAGTGCTCTCAGCCTCTGCTCCACCCCAAACCTGGGGCCAAGGCTGAGGTGGCTCTTGGAGGCAGAGGACCCTACCTGGGTCCCTCGAGTGTCGAGGACACTGGCAGCATAGTCGCTCAGCAGCCTGAGGTGGAGCACATGCCAGGGTAGGGGATGGGACCCTGAGAACCCAGCACGGAGACTCCAGAGGGATGGAGGCAGGAACCCATGGGGTAGGAAGAGACAGGGAAACTGACTTTATTATGAACCCACTTCTGGCAGGAGGCATCGTTTAAGTTGTGTAATTTCCTGTTCAGGATAATGTGGAAGGTGCGTGTTACTGTCTTACTTATAGTAAGAAGAAAAGTGAGCTTGGGACAGGTCAAGTGATAAACCCAAGATTCAGGAGCGAGGGAAGGTGGATTTGTGTGAATCCATTTTCAGACCGAGTCCAGGACAAGAGCAGCTCCAGGGCAGTGGAGAAGGTGCCCTTTGGCTCTGGAAGACTCAGGGAAGGTGATGTCTCCTCGGCCCTGTGAAGCTTTCTTTTGTGCAGAGCCTGGGACTGGCATCTTGTGTCAGGACAGCAGAGAAAGAAGGCAGACAGACCAGCAAGGCGTCCTCAATGAACGATCTGCTCACTGGCCTGCTATGGGGCTGGGAGGTGTGGAGTGCAGGCGCCCAAAGGCTGGGGCCAGGGGTGAGGTGATATGGGGAGGCAGCTTGCTTTCTCCCCAGGCTTTCAGGCCACCCCTTCACAGCCACAGCCTGGCACTGCTCTCCTGGCCTCGCTCAGCCCTGCCAGGCTAGGCTGCAGGTCTTGTGTCTAGGCCAGTGCACAGGACAGCGGGCTCCACCCGCAGGCCGGCTCTCCCCACCCCAGTCCCCTTCCAGCCTAGAACCTGGGCTTCACCTCCTTTTGCCTAACTGGCTCCTCACTTCCACCACATCTGCTCCTCCCAGTTCTCTCTAGGAAGCCTCCTTGATGCCCGATCTCTCCCCCAAGGACTCCTTCACCTCTCCACTGATGGCAGTATGTGTTTCTGTCTCTTCCAGGGACAGAAGCATAACCACAACCCTAGGAAAGGACCCAGCTTCGTAATCTGTACCACTGGGAATCGGATAGAGCTGAGTAATGCTTGCCTGCTGGCTCTCTCTCTCTCTCTTCCTTTTTTTTTTTTTTTTTTTTTGAGACAGGGTCTTGCTTTGGAGTTCAGGCTGACACTGAACTCACTATGTAGCCCAAGTTAGCCTTGAACTCTTAGCAATCCTCCTGCATCAGCCTCCTGAGTGCTGGGATCACAGGCATGAGCCACTACGCCCGGCTCAATTATTTATCTTTAAAAATGTATTTATTCATTCAGTTTGGGGATGGGATCTCATTGTGTAGCCCAGGCTGGCCTCAAACTCAAAGTGAGATCCTCTTTCCTCAGACTTCTATGAGCTGGGTATACAAGTTAGGGCCACCATACCCTACACTACTTTTTTTTTCTCCCTTCAGGATACTAGGAACTGAGCCCAGGGTCTTGCACTAAATTACATCCCAGTCCTTTTTCATTTTAAAACAAGGTGTTGCTAAGTTGTGAAATTGAAGACTGGACTAAAACTTGGGATTCTCCTACCTCAGCCTCCCTGTGCTGACATTACAGGTGTGCACCACCATACCCAGCTAAGAACAAGTGCTTCCAAGCATCAGTTATATGTCTGGCACTTATTATGCATTCAGTGAATATTTGTTTCAAAAATACATGGCTTACTCCCTTCCTATAGTTTGTATGTTTCTCAACAAAGGTTGAGATTTTACTCTTATGGGGCCAGCCAGTTGGGTACTGAAAGATCCAGTTGCTCTGGAGTGAAGGAGCCCTTGGTCCTAATGTACAGGGCAAGTTTAGGGGATGTAATGGTGGAAAGAGGGGCTTTCCATATTGCCCAGGCTGTTCCTGAGCCTCCCAGGTAGCTGGGACAGCTGAACCAGTGGGCAGAAGAGGAGCTCTTGGTGGCGCATGCCTGTAATCCCAGCACTTGGGAGGCCCAAGTGGGAGGATTGTTGAGCTCCAGGCCAGCCTGAGCTACATAGCAAGACTCTGTCTAAAATAAAAAAAGACCTATCTCAACTCCTCTCCTATAGTTTGGACGAGAGAGAAGGAATGGATGAAGGGTTTGTGGAGCACTGCATTCTGGGAAGTCACAGAGAGATCCCAGAGACTGCGGTGCAACAGGGCAGAGTAGAAGACAGCTGGGAGCCTTGCCTGTCACACTTTGTCTGGAGCTCCCTTTGCCCAGGAATTTATGCCCTTCCCCCCTGCAACAGAGTCTCACTCTGTAGTTCAGGCTGGCCCTGAACTTACTGTGTAGCCCAGGGTACCCTCAAACTCACAGCTATCCTCCTGCCTCTGCCTCCTGAGTGCTGGGATTACAGGGGTCACACCTGGCATTTGTGGTATGTAGTACTGGGGATCGAACTTGGGACCTTGCTCTTGCCAGACTGATGCTGGAACTACTGAGCTGAATCCCCAGCCCCATGTTTCTTCTCTTTAGTAATGGAAGACAGCCTGACCTCATGTAACAGAATGGGCAAAATGGGCCAGTGATGTCATGCCTCTGCTTATCATTTATGTGTTCTTTTCTCTCTCTCTCACTCTCTCTCTCTGTCTCTCTGTCTCTGTCTTGCTGTCTCTATCTCTCTCTCTTGCAGTACTGGGGATGGAACTCAGGCCCTGTGCTTGCAAGGTAAGTGTGGTAGCACTGAGCCAAATCCTTGGCCCCTATGTGTTCTTTTTTCTCAGACACATGCCTTAAGCACTCACTGAAGGCCAAGTGCTGAGAACACAGCTTGAAGACCTGGGGCCTGTTCTAAAGCCCAGGATCCTCCAGGGCTGGTCCCCCCCCTCCACACTTCCACAGCTCCCTACCTTGCAGGGAGACCTTCTCATTTGAATCCAATCAGAATAGTTTACATGATAGTTTCAGACGCTGGCCTGCATTAGAGTCCTTGGAGGATTTGCTACACAAAACTTGAATTGCACAGACACAGTGCTGCACACTGCTATCCTTGCATTCTGGGAGGCCAAGGCAGGAGGGTTCCAAGTTTGAGCATAGCTTGGACAATTTAATAACTTAGCAAGACACTGTCAAAGAGAAAGCAAGCAAGCAAGCAAGCGAGCAAGAAAGCAAGAAAGCAAGCCAGAAAGAAAGAAGGGCCCAGGGATGTAGCTCTGTGACACAGTGCCTGCCCGGCAAGTGAAGGTCTTGAGTTTGACTCCTGGTATCAAAAAAGAAAAAAAGGAAAGAAAAGAAATGTTTAAAAGGCCCAGGGAAGGCCCTGGGTTCTATCTTCACACTGAAAACAGCTACTGATTGCTGGTCCCACCCTTAGTTTCTAATTTAGCAGATGTGGGATAGAGCCTGAGATTATGCGTTATAAACATTCTTATATAATCAGAGGCCCTATCCATCTGTCTATCACCCAGGAGTAAGGACGAAGAGGTTTCAGGACCTCATGGCAATCTTCTATTTTTCTTCTTGGTCCTTTTTTGTTTTTGTTTTTGTTTGTTTTTTGCTCTTTGAGACAGGGACTCAGGCAGTTCAGAATGGCCTAGAACTCATTGCAATCCTCCTGCTTCAGCTTCCTGTGTGCTGGTATTACAAGGTATGCACCACCAATCCCAGCTGGGGTTTAGTTTTTTCAGTGGCTGCCTCCTTCCCTTGAATGTTAGTTGCATGTCTATCATTCTGTTTGTATCTAGGACATACCCAGATACTCAGCAAATCTTTGTAAAACCAGTGACAGAGGGATCACTGACATCACAGGATACCTGAGCTGCAGAGCCAGGACCAGGACCCTGACTTTAGAAGTACACTTCCCACCAGGGGCCCCTCGCTATCCCAGAGAAGGATCAAGTATTCCTGTGCCCAGCTGAGCATTTTGAGCCTGGAGGCAACTGACATGGCAGGATGGGGGTTCAGACTGTCTACACCTCCCTTGTGCTGATCAGCACTTGCTGCAGGCCAACAGGTTTCCCTGTCCTTGGCAGGGGAGAAACTGGCACAGAATTTGTCCTTCCTCATCTTTGGCTGCCTCTTGCCTCCATGAGTATTGATTTCTAAATCTGTAAAGTGAAGATAATAAATATTATTTTATCCCATCAGGTTGGTGGCAATTAAGTGAATGAGTTCTAACCAATAGGCAACATTTATGTACCACTTACTGTCTGTCAGATACTGTTCTAGACAGGGATAAGGATGAACTCAAAGGGCTACCATGCAGTGGCATATACCTGTAATCCAGCACTCTGTGGTGCTGAGGCAGGAGGCTCTCAAATTTGAGCCTGACCTGGGAAATTTAGCAACTTACTGAGATTCAGACTCAAAAATGAAAAGAAACAGCCGGGCGTGGTGGCTCACGCCTGTAATCCCAGCACTCAGGAGGCAGAGACAGGCAGATTGCTGAGTTCGAGGCTTGCCTGGGCTACATAGTGAACTCAGAGCCAGCCTGAACTACAAAGCGAGACCCTGTTTCAAAAAAAAAAAAAAAAAAAGAAAAGAAACAGCCAGATGTGGTGTTGCACATATGTAATTTCAGCACTGGGGAGACCGACGTAGGCAAATCACCCTAAAATCAATGTCAATGTGAGCTACATATGAGTTCAAGTCCAGCCTGAACTACACAGTGAGATCATCTTGAAAAATACAATAGTAGGGCCAGGATAGAGCTCAGTGATGCCACACCTATCTGACAAATCCAAGGTCCTAGTCTTTATCCCTGGGACCACACAGACACACACACACAGACACAGACACACACACAGACACACACACACACACAGACATGAAAAGAAAAGAAAAGAAAAGAAAAGAAAAGAAAAGAAAAGAAAAGAAAAGAAAAGAAAAGAAAAAGGAGGAGAAGAAGGAGGAGGAGGAGGACCTGGGTGTAGTTCAGTGTAAAGGCCCGTGTTTAGTCTCCAATACCCCCCACCCCACATACACAGAATGGCAGAGCTGGGGTTCCATTCAGGTAGTCCAGGCCCAGCAAGTGTGCATGGCTGGAGAATGCCTGGCACCAGGCCCTCCTTAGTATGTACCCAGCATGGGCCTGGCCCAATCCCGCCCCAGAGACAGCCCAGCCTCTCCCATGTGACTTTTCTGTCTCCCAGCATTTGGGGGAATTCCCAGGGAGAAGCATGGGGAATTCCTGGGATCATGGAGACATTCCCAAGGCTCAGGAGAGCTTCCACTGCTTCTGCGCAAGCGTGATGCCCTGGCCTGGCCTAGGAGGGGAATCTGCCCTAAGGAGCAGCAGGCATAGTTAAAAGCACCTGGGGTCCAAGCTGGGCACCTCAGGAGAATGGCAAACCGGGTGTCACATTGCTGGGACCCACCCATCATCTCTCATTAGGCCTCCAACTGGGCAGAAGTGGGCTGGGCTCAGGTGTCATGGGCTGGACCAGGAGCCCAGCAGCACAGGCTGCGGCGCCCTTGATTTTCACCATCGAGCCTCTGGCTCCATCTAGTGGCCTTGAGGTGCCAACGGTCCTGGCAAAGACTTGGAGAGGGGGTGTGCTTATTGGACACGATTGTGTAAGATACACTAGGAGGTGGGATGGGACATCTTCACGAATATAACGAAAAAGCAGTGAACTAACATTTGTGTGGTACTCAGGTTCCAGGCCCACGATAGAGTCTGTGGCACACTGGCACTGCCTGATGAGCCCCAAGCCTCCCATGGCAGAGATGGGGCTGGGAATCCTGTGTTTGACTTCTGCTGTCTTTTGTCCCCTCCTGAAACATAGGAACAGCGTCAGTAAGAGACTTTGGCATGCCAGTGTCCTGCAAGTGACCTGGGTGTGCTGGGTACGCCAGTGACTCAGTTGTCTGGGGGCTGAGGAATGAGGTTTGGAAGTGTGAGCTCAGCCTGGGTAGCTGTGCCCACCAGTGGGAATGTGATACAAAATGAAAATAAAAAATGGACTGGGGATGTAGCTCCATGTGAAGGCCCTGAGTTCAGTTCCCAGAGCTGCCCAAATAGAGAGAAAGAAAGGGAAGAAGGGAAATGCTATACACTACATAGAAGGGTCGGTGCTTTGGCACTGGATAAGCCTGCGCCTGGATGCCAGCTGTCAGTCATGAGCTGCGTGTCTGACCGGGGACCTTGGTGGCCCCCTCAAAGTGAGGTGAGGGTTGCCTGGAGTGCTTATGACAGTGGCTGGCATTGGTGAGAGCCCAGGGAACAGCGCAGTCAATGCAGATGGTGAATCCTCCTCACACCTCGGAGATGGTCTAATCCCCAGGGGTAGGGAGAAAAGAGAGGCTGGGGCCTCCCTGGGGCAGGTCTGAAGGCTGGTTCTCGGACGGACCAGGTGGCCACAGTTCTGAGCAGGGGTTGAACAGAGGGTGCTCAGAACACAGTCTTTTCCCTGACATGAAGGTGTGTGCTGAATCCTGATTTTTTCCTCCATGGTGGGGACCTGGTGGAGGTGACAACAGAAGGGAAGCTGTGGCGGTGAGGGGTGGGTGACCTGCCTCACCTGCTGACCCCATGGTGACACCTGGCAGAGGCTTTGCCTGTCCAAACTCCCCACCCCCTGCTGGACAGGGTCTCACTATAGTCCGGGCCAGGCTTGAACTGGCCAACCTCCTGCTTCAGCTTCCTGCCGAGGTCACAGCTGTCCACCACCACCCCACCTTTTTCTCCCTGGGACCCCTATTTTTGTTTGGTAGTTTGCAGTGCTAACGACTGAACCCACAGCCTGCTGCCTGCTTCTGTCCCTGAGCTACATCCCCAGCCCCTTTTATCCCATTTTCCTCCTGAGCGGCCCTGCCCCATTCCCTCACACACCTGGGCTGCAAGTGCACTGCTGAAGCACCCCCTGTCTGTTGCAGGCTTTCTCCTGAGCTGCGGCTGCTCCTTTCCAGCCCCTCAGCCCACCTGGTCTGGCTTCCAGGGGCCCGCTATGCATCATGCTGCCTACCAGTCTATAACCTTCTCAGTGCCTTTGCGATAACATCTCAGCTCCTGGGCATGGTGGACGAAGCCCTTTTCTGCCCCTCCAGAGCTGGCCACTTGCTCTGACACTGAAGCCCTCCTAATTCTCCTGCCCCCAGCCTCTTCCAGTTTTGAGAAAATTACCCACTATAGTGTCACTGGCCCTGGGCCTATGGCCTCTTCTGCCTGGAGGGTCTGTCCTTCCGGAGTCTGTTAGGCCACCTCATAGCCATTCAAATGTCGCTTTGCTGGATGCCTTCCAGATCCCCTGCTCCCTTGGGCTTCCTTGACATCGTGACACTCGCCTTTCACAGCACCGGTCACACCAAATTGCGATTATTTATTTGCATATTTATTTCCCTTCTGGACTGAAGCTCCTTGGTGGCAGAAGTCTTGTTTTTGTTTTGTAATTTTTTGTGTGTGTGTACTAGGATTGAAGCCAGGGCCTTTGCAATGAACCATATCCCCAGCTCTTTATTTATTTTGTTTTTTTCAATTTTGAGACAGAGATGGGGTCTCCCTAAGTTATTCGGGTTGGGCTCAAATTTACCATTCTCCTGCCTCAGCCTCCCTGACTACTGGGATTACATACAAGTGTGTTCCACCATGCCTGGCATCTTTTGCAATTTTGTACACTGAGTGTGGAAAGCATAGCTGGAAGTACAGTGGGGCACACTTGTGATTCTAGCACTTGGGAGGCTAAGGTAGGCAAGACCTCTACAAGTTCAAGGCTAGCCTGAACTATATAGGGAGACAGTGTCTCAAAAAAGTCAACAACAGGGCCGGAGGGTTAGCTCAGTGGTTCCAGCGCCTGCCTCGCAAGCGCAATGGTCCTGAGTTTGATCCCTGGTAATCACATACAATGCTGGGCGTGGAGACTCACGCCCACCAACGATCAATACCACATACCACAGTGCCGGGTGTGGTGGCTCATGCCTGTAATCCCAGCACTCGGGAGGCAGAGGCAGGAGGATTGTTGAGTTCGAGGCTTGCCTGGGCTACATAGTGAGCTCAGAGCCAGTCTGAACTACAAAGTGAGACCCTGTCTCAAAAAAAAAAAAAAAAGTCAACAACAAAATACTCAGTGAGTATGTGCTACTGGTCTCTTTCCGTCTTCTGTCTGGCTCAGAATGTGGTGGGGTCTTGTTTTTTGTGGTGCTAGGGATTGAACCAGGTCCCTGCGCATGCATAGGCGGCAGGTGACTGGCCTCTGCAAACCTTGTATTTCAAATCAGAAAATGGCTTACAGTAGCATTTACACCTTGGAACACAGTGAGGGTCACTGAGAAGCCAGCGGAGTGCTGGGACCTGCGGAGTGTTCAGCGGTTATGGTAACCATCTTGCTTAGTTTCACATGTAGGAGCTGCCTTAAAAGTCTGAATCAGGAGAGTTGCACCCAGTTCCGGTTCTGCCTCTGCTGCCTCATAGGCAAACCAGGGGCCCTGCCGGCCCTATGGCCTGGAGCTGTACCCTGTGAAGGGCACAGTCTGAGTGTCCTGGAGGATGAGCTGTGGAGGGCGAAGGCTGCTCTGTGTCCAGCAGAGGGCCCTGGCCAGCCCAGGCCTGCGGGCGGGAGGCCGGCCATGCCAGACGCCTGACGGGAGGCGGACCCAGCCAGCAGCCGCCTCTTAATTCTGCCCAGCACTTGGGTCCCTCGCCCTCATCTGCTCTCCCCAGGCAGCTGCGTCCGTGTGTCCAGCCATGCGGTGGCTGTGGCCCCTGGCGCTCTCTCTCGCTGTCGTGTGGGCTGTGGGCCTGGGCGGGGTCTTTGGGGGTGCCCCAGGTGGGCTCAGGGCTGAGCTCCAGGAGCAGCAAAGCCGGTCCCGGAGGGGCACAGGGGCTGAGGTGGCCAAGGAGGTGCAGCACTATGTGCCTGAGGAGTGGGCTGAGTATCCCCGGCCCATCTACCCTGCCGGCCTGCAGCCCTCTAGGTCCTTGGTGGCCACCAGTCCCCACCCTGGCAAGGATGAGGATACTCTCAGCAGAGGGCAGGAGCTGAGGGGCAATCTGACGGGGACACCGAGTCAGAGGCTGCAGATCCAGAACCCCCTGTACCCAGTGACCGAGAGCTCCTACAGCGCCTATGCCGTCATGCTCCTGGCCCTGGTGGTGTTTGCTGTGGGCATTGTGGGCAACCTGTCAGTCATGTGCGTTGTGTGGCACAGCTACTACCTGAAGAGCGCCTGGAACTCCATCCTTGCCAGCCTGGCCCTCTGGGACTTCCTGGTCCTCTTCTTCTGCCTCCCCATTGTGATCTTCAATGAAATCACCAAGCAGCGGCTCCTGGGTGATGTTTCCTGCAGGGCCGTGCCCTTCATGGAGGTGAGTGTGGGCCCTTCCAGAGCTCGGCTGTGGTGCTACTTTGATCCCAGCTGCCCCTCCCCTGGCTCTGCTCCCACATGCTTCCACCAGAGAAGTCCGTTTGTCCTTTGTTGTTTCTCCTGTTCCCGTGGCCACTGGGCTGCACGCATAGCAGCCCATTTTAACCAGCACCACCCCAGGCAGTGTTGGAAGGGAGCTCAGTTAGCCCCCAACACCCAGGCCAGGTCGGTATTTCTGCTCCGAGTGTAAGGACCTAGTCCGAGACCCCACTGCTGTCTCTACCAGTGACCCGAGTCCTCCCTTGAAAGACAGGACTTCCACCCGGGGAACAGCAGCTAGCAAAGGCTCTGATATCTGCTGTTGCTGACAGGCTGGTGTCGTGGGGCAGGGCAGGGCACATCTCCTCTCTCATTCTTTTATCTTTCAAGGTTGGGGTCGACCAGATGTTCCTTTTAGTGGGTCTGTTTTACAGCTCCATAGGGAGCCAGGTGTGGTGGTGCACAGCTGTGATTCTCTCACTCCGGGAGGCTGAGGCAGGAGAATCAAAATTTCTTGAGACCAGCCTGGACAGTTTAGTGACTTAGCAAAACCCTGTCTCAAAAAATAAATAATAAAGGACTGGGGATGCAGTTCAGTGTAAATGCCCTGGGTTCAATCCCTGGTACTGAAAAATCTTTTCTAAAGTATACCATTATGCCCTTACTTCTGGAAACTCCTTTGAGAAGACTTGCACAGGGTACTGAAGGCCATGTGTTCTGTAAACCACAGCGAAGCTGTTCCAGTCTGTGGGCACCTGAGAGACTGGGAACTCCTTCTCTCTATGTGAAAACACAAAATACAGAAGTTGCCTTTTAAATCCTGGCTGCATGGGGTCCTGTGAAGGCTGTGCCCTCCTTGTGAGGCCATCCTTCCTCCGTGGATGGTGCTGTGTGACCTGGGTGACTTGCCCAGCTGGAGAAGGGCTTGGGCTAGGGATTTGTGCAGGTCCTATTGCTTCTCTGTCCTGATTGCTGTGTGTCAGTGATGATTTCATGGCTGGGCAGGCTTTCTAAGGCTCGCAGCAGGAGTGCCCTTCCCCAGCCTCTCTGCCGGCACAGAAGTTCTAAGAGTGGCCTGAAGTCCTCCGACACAAAGGGGACCAAAAGCTGCATCCTTTGTGGCTGGATTCTCTTCCGAGTGCACAGACTTGGTAGTCTAGATTAGAAATGGGGCTTCTGGGCTGGAGATTTAGCTCAGTGGTTATAGCGCCTGCCCTGCAAGCGCAAGGCCCTGAGTTCAATCGTGCTAACCACATACAATGCTGGGCGTGGTGACTCACGCCCACCAACAATCAATACCACATACACAGTGCCGGGGGTGGTGGCTCACGCCTGTCATCCCAGCACTCAGGAGGCAGAGATAGGAGGATTGCTGAATTTCAGGTTTGTCTGGGCTACATAGTGAGCTCAGGGCCAGACTGAACTACAAAGCGAGACCCTGTCCCCCCCAAAAAAAAAAAAAAAAAGAAATGGGGCTTCTTTTATCCCTAGCTGAATGATCTGGTTATTGACCCTATGTAAACCTCAGTTTCCCCACCTGTACATTGGGAATTTAATAACTATCTGAATTCTTTCTTTCCCCTCTTTGGGGGGTGGGCCTGGGATCTGCACACTGAAGTACTTCCCAGTTTATTATCTATTTGTTTTCAGTACCAGGAATCGAACTCAGGACCTTGCACTGGCCAGGCAGGCACAGTGCTACTGAGATACATCCTTGTCCCCTTCCCCAGATCTTATAATTTCGATATAGGATCTCACCAAGTCACTAAATGGCCCAGGCTGGGTTTTACTTTGAGGTCTTCCTGCCTCAGTCTCCTAGAGTGTTGGGATTGCAGCATGGCCACCATGCCTTCCTTTTGTCTTTGTTTCTGGTGCTGGGTATGGAGCGCAAGGCCTTCTGTATGCTGAACTCTGCCCTGCCACTGGGTGGACATTTCGTCTCTCTTCCTCTCTGTCTTTTTCACAGCACTGGGTACTGAACTTGGTATCTTCACACTGACTTACATCCTTAGTCTTCCTTTTTTTTCTTACAATCTCTCATTAAAAATGAAATTTATGCTGGGCATGGTGGTTCACACCTGTAATCCCAGCACTCGGGAGGCAGAGGCAGGAGGACTGCTGAGTTCAAGGCTTGCCTGGGCTACATAGTGAGGTTAGGGCCAGCCTGAACTACAAAGTGAGACCCTATCTCTAAAAAAAGAAAAGAAAAATTTATGAGCTAAGTGTGGTAGCACATGCCTGTAATCATAGCACTTGGGAGCTGAAGCAAGAGGATCACTGTGAGTTCAAGGCCAGCCTGAACTACTTAGTGAGACCTTGTCTAAAAAACAAAAACACGTCAAACAAACCACCCCCCAAAAAAAATTCCCCACAAAACTTGGCTAAATTGTTAAGTTGCCCAGGCTGGACTTAAACTTGTGATCCTCGTACCTCAGGCTCCTGACTGCTGCAATTAGTTATGCACCATCACTACCCAGGCCCCAGTTCTCGAGGGATTAGATGGGTAAAGGCCATAAAGTACATAGGATAGGGAGTGATTCAGTGTGGGAGGCTTTATCTCGGGTCGGCACATCGGAGCTCCTGCTTGCACGTGACCGTGGGTTAGAGGACATTGGGCCCTGCCTGACTGGGTGGTGGCCGAGCCCCCCGCTACCCCTCAGGCCTCTGGAAAGTGGAGGAGACAGCCCCCCCAGGAGGCAGAGGCTTCATGGACGTGGGGGCCAGCTCCAGCCCTGAACTCTCTTGTGGGGTACCCAGGACAGGCCCTCAGAGGGAGAAAGTGCTGCTTGGATAAACTGGAGACGATGGGGCGCAGCAAGAGCAGGAGAGAGATGGTGTTTTCCCCTCTGCAGGCCTGGCTCCCTTGCCAAGAGGGGGCGGGGTCCTCACAAAGGACCCTGGCTGCACGAGAATAAGCCCGGAATTGTGTCCTCGGCCTGCAGGGAAAGGACTTGGACAGAAAGGGGGTCGGAGCACAATCCCTGAGTGTGGCAGCGCGGCTGGCGGCTCAGTGGGCTCTCCTTCTTTATGCTGCTTGGCTCCTTCTTCCCTGGTTTCTTCCTCTTGGCTCAGAGGGTGGTTTTCCTGTGAGGTGGATGAATAGTGTGCAGGGTGCGGGGCACAGGCTCTCGGGCTTTGGGTCTCTCAGGACAGGGTGAGGAGGAAGACAGACGGGGGAGGGGGAACAGAGGGCCTGGAAGCCCATCCAGGATCATCACCCGTGAGGGGCCAGGAAGTGGAAGGACTCTGGCTGTCCTCTTCTTCCTTGGCAATGCCCCACAGTCCCTCAGACACCACGGGGGTACGAGCCCGGGCAGAGGGAAGAGGCCGGTGTTCCGCTGCCCCAGCCCTGGAGTTCACCAGCACTACCCACCCTGCGCCTCCTTGCCCACCCCCATGTGTTCTGCAGGTACCTGATGAAGGTTTCTTATGTATGGAGATCTGTTGGTGGTAAAAAATGTTTTCCACGATGTTGCCAAAAGTTTCTTTTTTTGTGGTGCTGGGAATTGAACCCAGGACCTTCACACTGAGCTACATCCCCAGCCCTTTTTTTTTTTTTTTTTGAGACAGGGTCTCACTTTATAGTTCAGTCTGCCCCTGAGTTCACACCAGGCAAGCCTCAAATTCAGCAATCCTCCTGCCTCTGCCTCTGCCTCCCAAGTGTGGTGCCAGACACAGCCTTCCCTCCCCTCTCTCTCTTTTCAAAAAAATTTTTTTTAGACAGTACCATGGTTGGGCCCTTGTGCTTCTAAGGTAGGCACAGTACCACTTGAGCTAAATCCCTGGCTCACCTCCTCTCTCCCTCCCCCTCCCCTCCCCTCCCCCTCTCCCTCGTCTCTTTCTCCCTCTCTCTCTTTTCTTTCCTTCTGTAGTATTAAGTATTGAACCCAGGGCCTTCACATGGAGAGATACCTAAGCCCTTCTAAAAAATATTTTATTTTAAAAAAACCCAGATAAGTCATGGAGTCACTCAGAATAGGTTTGAACTTGTGATCGTCCTGCCTCAGCTTCTGAGACAGCTAGGATTGCAGGTGTACGCCATCATGCCTTTTACTGCCCTCTGTGCTCACAATACAACTGTCTAACCCAAACCCAGGGCTTCTTCTGGTGTCCCTTCAGGTCCTGACTGCGTGCTTCTGCTTTCCCTCCACACCCCTCCCGCAGGTCTCCTCTCTGGGAGTCACGACCTTCAGCCTCTGTGCCCTGGGCATTGACCGCTTCCATGTGGCCACCAGCACCCTACCCAAGGTGAGGCCCATTGAGCGGTGCCAGTCGATCCTGGCCAAGCTGGCTGTCATCTGGGTCGGCTCCATGACTCTAGCTGTGCCAGAGCTGCTGCTGTGGCAGCTGGCACAGGAGCCGGCACCCACCGGGGGCACCGTGGACTCGTGTGTCATGAAGCCAGCGTCCAGCCTGCCTGAGTCCCTGTACTCCCTGGTGATGACCTACCAGAATGCCCGCATGTGGTGGTACTTTGGCTGCTACTTCTGTCTGCCCATCCTGTTCACTGTCACCTGCCAGCTGGTGACGTGGCGGGTGCGGGGCCCACTGGGCCGGAAGCCAGAGTGTAGGGCGGGCAAGCACGCACAGTGCGAGAGCCAGCTCAATAGTACAGTGGTGGGCCTGACCGTGGTCTATGCCCTCTGTACCCTCCCGGAGAACGTGTGCAACGTGGTGGTGGCCTACCTGTCCACTGAGCTCACGCGCCAGACCCTGGACCTGCTGGGCCTCGTCAACCAGTTCTCCACCTTCTTCAAGGGTGCCATCACGCCGGTGCTACTGCTGTGCGTGTGCCGGCCGCTCGGCCGGGCCTTCCTGGACTGCTGCTGCTGCTGCTGCTGTGAAGACTGTGGCGGGGCCTCTGAGGCTTCAGCCGCCGACGGCTCAGACAACAAGCTTAAGGCCGAGGTGCCCTCCTCCATCTATTTCCATAAGCCCAGGGAGTCGCCCCCGCTGCTGCCCCTGGGCACACCTTGCTGAGGCCAGGCTGACAGGGGACGGGGTGCCATCCCAGGCTCGGCTGGGCCTGCTGTTTCCTTCCCCATTGGTCTCACTTGGCTGCCCACCTTGCTTCCAGAGAGGGACTTGGCTCCTTTGGTGCAGGTTTGGGGGTCGTGGAAACCCGTCCCCAAGCAGGGCCTCTCCTGTCGCCCTGAGGGGCCTCCCAGCACAGTCCTTGGCACAGCGAGGCCACAATCCCTCTAAATCCTTAGTGCTGTCTGGATCTCAGTCCACTGCTGGGAGCCAGTGAACCTGCCTCTCCTGGCTGCCCCCAGCTCCCTGGAGGCCATTGCTGCCCCTTGGGGTCCCACCCTGGAATGGGGCTCCTTAGTGGGAGGAGCCCATGTAGGCTCAGTGCCCTTTCCTTTGGACTGATCTGTCCCTTCTTCTAGGGACTCTACTTCCTCCTCCTCTCTCCAAAGTACCTGGTTGTCCTGTCCAAGCCTCTCATCCAGTGCTTTCCTATAGAAGGCCCTTCCTGAATATCAATAAACTAGGTAGAACTACCTTCTACCCTGTACCCACTGCACTTTCTTGTGTCCTGACCTGGCACTGCTGGAGGCACCGGACTCTCCTGGAGCTGGGCAGTGCCCGGGGCCCGAGTTCCCTCTGACCACCTTTGGCCCTGGCTGGAGCTCCCGTCCTGTCCTGGGGGCTTTTGAGGGACAGAGAGGATGGGGTTTGGGGAACTAAGTCCTCACTCTGGTCTAAACCTGGTAGTCTCTAGGAAGTCAGAGGCTGCTAACTTCTCCCTCCAAGCCCCAGCTCTGAGTCAGCCTGTCCCACAAAGCCCTGTCTGAGAACAGTCAGTGGTCTTCCCTCTGTGAGCCACGGGGCTTCCCAGCCTGGAGCTGAGAGCAGCTCTTGTTTGGTTCCTAGAATGGGCTTTTCTGCCCATAAATGGCCCAGCTGCTTGGCCCCTGGCTGCCCCCACCACACTGCCCTTCCTGGCAGGGCAGGGTTCTACCCCATGCCCCCAGCAGGCCCTGTGACTCCCCTTGCTGGTCCTGCCCTTGAAGTCTACCCTTCTCCAGCTGCACCTCTGGGGCCCCCCTAGAACTGCTCATGCGGTGTTTACCTAGAGAGTCCACTGGCACTGAGCCTCATGAAGTATCCGTAGGGGCCCAAGGACAGTGAGGGGCAGATGGTGAGTGGCCCAGGCCTCATTTCTGTGTCCAGCCACCCACACCCTTGGGCTCCTCCTGCCCAGTGCCCCAACCCCGCTCCCCAGGATCTTAACAGCCTTGTTCTCTATCCTTGGCACCCACTCCCAGGCCAGTGACACCGCCAACAGAGGGAGGCCGTTGCTAGGCAATAGCGCTGCCATGCACTGGGAATGACACCAGCCCATTTCTCAGCAGACCTGTTGCCACAGTGACCGAAGCCTCTAGCTTTGTCCATAGAAACTTTAGGTTGTAGCGGGCACAGGCTGGAGGCAGAGCCAAAGGCTGGCTCTCTGGCCATCTACCCTGAGCTGCCTGGAGGCCACAAGCACCAACAGCTTCTGAAGGGAGGCAGGAGGGGGCCAAGTGACCCGAGGCGACCCAGAGCCAGGGTCAGGGCTGAGGACATAAGGCCTGGCGGGGCACATCAGATCCTGTTGAGGGTCTGGTTCCAAAGGCTGCCCTCTGCCCTCCCTCTCGCCAGCTCAGACTGAAGGGAGAGAGACGATAGCTCCAGGGCCTCTGCCCCCCAGGCCTGCGACGTGAATGGCCTTCGGAATGAAGTCAGAGGGCCAGCCGGCCCTGGGAAAGAGCCATTGTCCCTCCACCCGGGCCAGCTGGAGAACAATGTGGGGCTTGTTGCGTAGGGGTCCCAGGCCGGGAGCTGGGGGGGGAGACTGGCACAGGGCTGGGTGTGGGCCCGAGCTGGGGTGTCTGGAGGAGGCGCTGACACCCAGTAGCAGACTAGCCCACGGGCCCTGATGTCCTATGGCAGCAAGGTGTCGAGCCTCTTCCTCTGCTTGGGGGGAATCCCTGCTTTCCATCTCAGCTTTCCTCCTCATTTATCCCGCTACGTGGATGCACCTACATACCCTGTGGCAGCTGCCTTATCTGTGAAGGGGAAGCAACCCCCCCTTCCCAGCACCGTGGTCAGTACCCGGCTTGGCTCCTGGCGCCTCTTCTCTTCTTTTGGGAACTGCCGGCCGTAGTACTGTGTGGCAAGCCTGGCCAGCATACGCAAGCATATCCAGACCTTGCTCTCCTCAGTCCCTGTCCCACCTGGGCCAGTTCTGCAGGTCCCAAAGCACCTGGTGCAGGGAGCCACTGTGGAGGGGGATGCTGGCTTGCTTCAAGGTCAGACTCAAACACTGCCCAGGTTCCAGACAGAGGACCTCAAGTGTCTGGTATGAAAGGGTGGTGGCCCTCTTCCAGTTCCCGGCCGGGGCACACCCACCACCTCTGCAGCGAGGGAAAGGGACAGAGCCTGAGCTCACCTTCAACCTCCCTCACACTTCTCAGGCACCAGAAGGTGTCCACGAACCTGCAGTCCCATCTGCCATGGTCCATGCATGTGGTGAACCTGGGCCTAGCATACCGGATCACTGCAAGCTCTAACAGGTTCACCAGTGCTGGTCTTCTCTTTCCTCAAGCCCTACTGGCAGCTATTTCTCTAATGGTTCTGATGGCCAGAAAGCACCTAGGAGAAGCAGCCCTGGGCACCAATGAAGGTTCAGGGGCCAAGAGGGCTCAGAACTGGGAGGCCTGGGAGCCAACAGGCAGCACTGAGGGCAAATGAGGCTTATCTTCATGGCAGGGGCAGGGTGAGGTCACGGGGTGCCTTGCAGGGGAGGCAGGACTTCCTGTAAATCTGGGTCAAGATGGCCTCAGATTTGAGGGAGCAGGGCCTGTGAGGCTCAGAGCAGCAGCTGTTGGGATAGAGGGTATGGCTTTACAGATGAGGGGAGGAGTGAGGGTACTCAGGAAACGGGCATCACTGCCAACTGCGAGGCAGTAGAGGAGTTGGCACTTGGGTGTCCATGACATGGGTGCTGGGCAGCTCCTTCATCGTTTTCCTTTGCACTGCTCGCAGCTGCCTGTTCCCAAGGCTGGGACCACAGAGAAGGCTGAGAAAGGAATGAGGAGGAGGCTGGGCAGAGCCGAGGCACGTGTGGGAGACTTGTGAGGGGCCATTGTCTATAGCCTGGCACGTGGGCCCTGGGGGCATGGCTCC
The DNA here is from genome assembly GCA_004025085.1 of Thryonomys swinderianus. NCBI lineage: Eukaryota > Metazoa > Chordata > Mammalia > Rodentia > Thryonomyidae > Thryonomys > Thryonomys swinderianus. The sequence goes on from PVIC010011342.1 coordinate 28,741, forward strand.
TGGGGCTGTTTGTCCCCAGGGTGTGGAGTATGCTGGTGTCCCCAGTGACTGTTGGTCAGTCCACCCCATCTGCAGAAAAATAATGGGCACCATGTACCCCCTCAACACAAAATCGGTAATTTATTGTTATTAGGAGGCAAAAAAATGTACAGTTACAAGAATCATTTTCCAAACAGAGGTTAAATATGAGCTGAAAAGTGTAAAAAAAGGAAGAGGAACATCACTTTACAAATCGTTAAATTAAACAAATAAAACAGAAAACAAAAATCCAAAGAACCAACCCCCCCATGCTGAGTTCTCTCCTTGTGCAACTCTGCAAAATGAGAACAGAAAATGACGTGGCCATGGAGTGGGGCCCTGGGTGGGGCAGGAGCTGGGGGCCAGGAACAGGTGTCGGGGTGCTGGGGCTGCACGGTGCTGGCTTCCTGCCTAGGCCTGGTGGCTGTACTAAGGCTGGGACAGAGGGGAGGCACCTACAGGGGCGCCTGCCAACCCGTGGCTGCAGAGACAAGCCAGAGAGGGTGGCAAACACACAGGACAGGAGGTGGCCACCAGTGCCCAGGCTGGTACCTGCCCCAGGTGCCAGCCTCCACCTTTCCAGATGTGAACCTACCCCAAACCAACCCCGCCTCTTTCCTTCTCTCCAGACCAGCCCTCCCAGATCCTGAATGGCCCCTGCAGCATCAAATGGTTGATTTTAGTCTTTGCTTAAATTAAAAAATTAAAATATATATACATATATATACTGTACACACAGGACAAGAACAGAGTATTGAAAAGGGAAGAGGGGGCAGCGAGGAGCAGGGGCTGGGAGCCGGGGCTGTCCAGAGGGGAGGGATTAAGGGCTGGGTACAGCCACACAGGGAGGGGGCAGGGAGAGGCTGGGGGCCCAGATGGGGGGCGATTTATTTTACAATAAAAACAGGAGTTCAAACCTCAGCAGAATGGGACTCGGGAGCCCCAGAGGGCCCTCCCCAGAATGAGTGAGGAGGGGTGCGCTTAGGGGTCGAAGGGGTGGGCGGGGAGCTCGGCTTCAGGGTTAGATGGCCACAGTCCCTGGTTGGGGCAGAAGGGCCGCCGTCTCAGCTTCTCCTTGACTTTGAGTGCTGAATAAGCCACTGTAGGGTGATGTCTGGGCCAGGACAATAGGAAAGGTAATTAAGGTCTTGTTGCGCTAGGTGGCATGGTCAAGGGAATGACTGCCCATGGCCACCCAACTGCAGCTCCTAAGGGCACAGAGGCCGGGAGCTGTCAGCACTGAACAGCCTCATGCAGGTGGGCGGGGTCTGGGTGCCAAGGGAGCCAGCCAGAAACAGAGTTCACTTTGCCATGAGGAGGCACGGCTGGGGTGATACTTAGAACATGGGTCTGGGTGCGGCAAGGACCAGAGCTCTGGGCAAAGGCCAGCCGTGGAGGTGGGCCCTCACGCCAAGGCACCCAGGGCACCCTGTCCTCTCCCTCTGCTGCTCCTGGGGAGCCAGCAAGTCCCCAGACTCACGCACCAATGTTGTCCTTCTCTTTGCAGGAGATGGAATAGCAGCAGATCTCTCGGTCCTGGATGGCAGATAGATTCCTAGGGGAGACAGATAAGAGTCCACAGGGGCAGGGACAGCCTAGGTTGGCATGGGACCAGGAGAGGGCAGGTTTTTTTTTTCATTGCTTAAGGGGTTACAATGAGGAGGGTGAGGGGGCCAGGCAAGGTGTGCTCTGCTGCCACCGTGTGGCAAAAGCTTGGAAAGATAATGAGCCCAACTCAAGGATGATGGTTGGGCAATTTGGAAGTTAGTCACTAAACTCACATTTTCTCAATTAGCTCCTTTTCATCCAGAGCTCCCGGGAGATCTCGCTTGTTACCCAGGACTAAGACCTGCAGAGAAGGGAAAATGGGGGCTGGAGGGTTAGGCATTGCGCCCAGGCTGTGAGAGGTGTGCCAGCGTGTGTGTGTGCACGCGCATGCACGGGGACGCACACGCACACGGACACACGAATGCACGCACGCACTCACGCACACATGCCCTCCCTCCCTCTTCTCTACACCTTGCAACGCCGGCTTTCCCTGCCCAGTGCCTTCCCCTCCTGCTCCACTCCCTGGCTGACCGGGATGCCCTGCAGCTGAGGCTTGTCCAGCAGGTTGTGAAGCTCGTTCTTGGAGGCCTCGATCTTCTCCTGGTCAGCGGCATCCACCATGTACCTGGGGAAAGGCAGGGGAGGACAGCATGTGGATACCGCGGACTGAGCATACGGAGAGAGAAGCCGCTGCTGGGGCAGAAAACCCCTGGTTCCAACACAGTTGCATTGAGGGCCATGGCAAACCTGCCTGGCTCCGTGAAAACTTTGGAAACTACAGCAGGGAAAAGCCTGGGCTGCTCTCACCGTGTCCTCTGGGGAAGCTGACACTGTCTGTGTGGAGCTTGGGCCCTGGAGGATTAGCTGTAAGTCCCGCCCAGGGTGACCTACTTCCGTTTTCATGGAAAGCCGGGATAAGCTATAGTGGGAAAGCAAAGCAAACACTAGGATATTTTCTTGCAGAAGGCTGTTTTTAAAAATTTATTGTTTATTCCATCAGAAAAACTGAATCTGTTGTTTAGCCATATATATGTCAAATAAAAATTTCACTATCATTAATAATTGTACTGGGGATTGAATCCAGGACATTTGCAATGAGTCACACCTCTAGCTGTTCTTAAATTTTGAGGAGGTCTGACTAAGTTGCAAAGTCACCCAGGTAGCACTTAAACTCTTTTTTTTTTTTTTTTAACTTTTTTTTTTTTTTTTTAGACAGGGTCTCGCTTTGTAGTCCAGGCTGGCCCTGAGCTCACTGTGGAGCCCAGGCAAGCCTCGAACTCAGCAATCCTCCTGCCTCTGCCTCCCGAGTGCTGGGATGACAGGCGTGAGCCACCACGCCCGGCAGCACTTAAACTCTTGATCTTCCTGTCTCAGCCTCCCCAGTGCTAGTATTATAGGCATGTGCCAGCATGTCAGGATCAACTTGTGTGTGTGGTACATGGGATGGAACCCAGGGCCTTGTGCATACTAGGAGAGCATTCCACTACTGAGTTACATATCCAGCCCTTAAAAAACATTATTATTTGTTTTTTTTTTTTTTTTTTTGAGACAGGGTCTGTGTAGTTCAGCATGTATCCTAGAATGGCCATGAACTTGCAGCGGTTTTCTTGCCTGAGCCTTCTGAGTGCTGAGATTATAGGTGTGCACATAAAATTATTTTCCACCCCAGATTCCAGATGGTGGCAGTTTGGGTGGGGGGCATTAGGAACAGTGAAGAGGAAGTTGCACAACCCATCAGCTTTCTAGAGGCTGTGGTTTCTGCCTTGGTGGCGGGGGCCAGAGCATTTACCCAGTAGGAATGAGGTAGCATGCACAATGAAGGCAGGCTGTACGGACGGGGCCGTGAGCCCCTGGATTATATTCAACTGCTTCTGGGTCTCTGAGGCCTCATGGGTAGTAAGGCTGGGGCAACCCGCCAGTACTCACACGATGGCGCTCACTCCCCGGCAGTAGCGCTCCCACATGCTGCGGAAACGGGGCTGTCCCCCAATGTCCCAGAGCTGAGCAAGAGGAGTGAGACAGCCTCAGTAGCAGGCAGCCAGAACCCTCTGTCCCTCTTCTCCCAGCTCCCCAGCCTTGGGCCTCCATCCTCACCTTGATGGTCACGTTCCCTTTGGTGATTTTGCGCATGTTGAAGCCCACTGTGGGGATCATGTCCTCGTTGAACTGTCCTGACTGGAGAGAAGTCGGCATTGGCAATGGGCAAAAGTCATCTGCACCCCAGAGGGGTAACATGGCAATCAGGCCAGAGATGTTGAGCCTTCCCATGTGGGGTGGGCATCACAGTGGCAACTCTGGCATATCCCCCACTTGTAGGCAGGATGACTGTCACCTGCCTAGGTATCTAGCAGCATCCTGAGGTCAGCTGCGCAGTCACGGGCTGCCCCCCAGACTGGGGAAGTCCTTCCTCAGGTCTGACCTAAGTGCGGTGTGAACCGAAGCCCCTGTACTGTGTCACTGAGTGTGGGGAAGAGTGAACTATTTCCTAGGCCAGGAGCCCCCACAGTGCATGCTCTGACACACAAGGGAAAGCAGACATTTTCAAACTGGCAGTGAATATTCAAGGCCAGTAGTGGGAAGGACCTGGCCCCTCCCCAAAGAGCAAGGCCTGCTGAGCAATTCCAGAGAGACCCACGGTTCTCCCGGCTTGTGCTCTATACACTTGTTAGAGGGGCGACTCCACACTCTGCTGTGTTTGCCGTCAGCTACCACCCGAACAGAGCTGCTCGGGCAGAAGAGCTGGTCTAAGACAGCAGCTCTGGTACATGCTGGTCACTTGGGAGTTGACTGTATGAAATTCCATTTCCCCTTCGGTCTCTGGATTGTTCTAAGCTGGCTCCAAATAAGGTGAGGCCATCCTTGCCAGGCCACCTCCATGTGCACAGGCAGGACCTTTCTGCTGAGCCCCTGAAGCAGGCTGAAGGAAGTGGGGACTCACTGTAACCCTGAGCTGGCGGGTGCCAACCCTATTCCTCACACAGCCCTTTCTTCCCCCGAGTGGTAGAATAATGTGCCTCACATCCCATGGTGAGTCGGGGGTCTGGTCTGTGCTACAATGTCCATGATTGCTCCTTCCTTCTCTGTGCCCTCAAGGCAGAGTGAAGACTTGGATCCCACATGAGCATGTGGATGTGTCTTGTGGCTGTACCTGTCACCTGCTCCTGGAGGCCTGATGTGGACCCGCAACAGACACCAAGGTAGACAGAGCTCCCCTGAACCTCCTGAAAGTGGACACAACTTGTTCCTACCACTTTGCTGATAAGTACACTCATTCACCCTTTGGGATCCCCTGGGGGAGGGGATCCAGGGTCCCCTCAAATAACTAATATGTGAATGTGGATGCTCAAGTCGCTTATTTAAAAGGCTATAGTATTTTCCTATGACCTGCACATATCATCCCATTGAGTCTGTTTTTTGTGTGTTTTTTTTTTTTTGAGACAGAGTCTCACTATGTAGTAGTTTGGTCTGGCCTTGAATTTATCATGTAGCCCAGGCTGGCCTCAAACCCATGGCAATCCTCCTGCCTCAGCCTCCAAGTGCTGGGATTACAGGTATGTGCCAGCACACTCAGCTCTTCTATAGACTTTAAATCATCTTTTGATTATGCATAATGCCTAATATAATCTCAACAGTATATAACTAGTTGTGATACTGTATGTGATACTGTATTACTTAAGAAATACATAGCAAGCACAAGGCTCTGAGTTTGATTCCAAAAAAATAATGAGGACTGCCATGAGTTTGAGGCCAACCTGAGCTACACAGTGAGTTCAAGGCCAGCCTGAATTACAGAATGAGACCCTGTATAGAAAGGAAGGAAGAAAGAGAGGAAGGAAGAAAGAAAGAAAGAGAGAAGAAGAAAGAGAGGAAGAGAGGAAGAAAGAGAAATGACAAGGGGATATACATGTTCAATACAGGCATTTTTCTTTCTTTCTTTCTTTCTTTTTTTTTTTTTTTTTTTTTTTTTTGAGCCAGAGTCTTACTTTGTAGTTCAGGCTGGCCCTGAACTCATTAGGTAGACCAGGATAGCCTTGAACTCACAGCAATCCTCCTGCCTCTGCCTCCTGAGTGCTGGGATTACAGGCGTGAATCACCATGCCCAGCATCGTGGTGTGTAGCACCAGGGATTAAACTGGGGATCTTGTGATTGCCAGCCAGACACAGGAAACACTGAGCAAAATCCCCGGCCCAATACAGGTGGTTTTTTTGGTCTTGTTTTGTTTTTTGAGACAGGCTTGCATATGTTTCTCAGGCTGTCCCCAAATTGTGTAGAAGCAATCCTCCTGTCTCAGCCTCCCAATGGTATTACAGGTATACTCTGCCACACCTGGCTTTTTCGGAATAATTTTGATCATCACTTAGTGTAGCATTAAGGGTAAGGGTCCTTCATTTTATTAGCAGGAAGGACCAAAGAGTTAGGAATCACTATGAGAGGTGCTCCTCCAAGGAGGATGGCTTCCCCGAACTTTATAATCACCCTAACCCTGTAGGGCACCTGTTGGACTGAAGGCTACCCGGTCTTTATCCAAGCTGATTAGGAACTTTCAGTCCAAGGAAGAAAGTCCAGTTCTTGTTCTTTACTCATCACAGGGAGCTCGGACAAGACTTTAGCATCACTGGGCCTTGAGGAGAAGGCTTGGTCTCCCGGGAACTGTGAGCAGGGCTCAAGTTTCTGGAAAGGTTTGAAACAGCAAAGGGGCCAACACTGCTCTTCTGCAACTCGAAGAGCCTCAGGCTCCCAAACATGAGAACCCAGCCTGACAGATACATTGGGGCAGAGGCTAGGAGGACTGGTGCAGGGCCAGTGCGCACACACCCAGAGCTCCTGCTCAGGGGGCAGTCAGAGCTACTACATAGGTATCAGTTCAGGACTTGATTTCCCCACTGGCAATTCCTCGCTCTGGTTGGAGCCCAGCTCACCTTGGACCTCAGTCTCTTCTGGTCCATTCTCTCTTGGGTCAGCTCCAATTAACAGAGAGTTCTCTCTCTCTCTCTGTCTCTCATTTTGTATTGGAGATCAAAGTCAGGGGCTTCAAATCAAGCTGTAATCTCAGGTTTTAAATTTTATTTTTAAGTTTTAGAAAAGATCTTGCTAAATCATTAGTCTTGTCAGGTTGAGTTCAAACTTGTTTTTTTTTTTGTTTGTTTTGACTGAGGCAGGGGCTGCTATGTAGTAGGTTTGGCTTGAACTGGAGGGGATCCTCCTGCCTCAGCCTCCCAGAGTGCTAGGATTATAGGTGTGTGGCATCACATCCAATTTATCAGGAAGTTCTTCCTAATAAGCCCCAAATCCACCTTGTAATAACTTTTACCTTTTGACACCTCAAAACTGCTTCTTCTGCTAGGCAATCTTTTACAGTTTAAAATACTGGAAAACAACCCACTTGTTTTTCTTGGACAAAAACGTTGCCTGTTTTTCTAAATCACAACTCTTCCAGAAATCAATCAGTTTTAATGTCTGTAAAATCCCCATATAATTCCATCCAATTCACATCAGCCTGGTGAGCAGCAATCATTAAATTCAATTCCTAATTAGAGGCAGATCTCAAAGAGTGAGTAGAAAACCCAAAGGGGAAAACACTGAGGCCAACAGAGGCCAAGCGAACAGGTAAAGGTGATACAGAGAGTCAGTAGTAGGCGTGGAACAGCCCAGGAGTCCTGATTCTTGAGGGAAGACATGGGGCTGTGCTCAGACGCAGGGCGGGCAGACACGCCAGGCCTGCAGCCCTGGGGGATCTGGGAAGGCTGGAGTTTCTGGACACTGGAATTCCAGCTGCAGCCCATGAGGGCTGGATTTTCTTGGGAGGCCTCCTGAGAGAAGGGACACTTGGCCTGCTCTGTTAGGATGAGCTAGGGGGACCAATACATTTAATATAAAAAAAGGGAACATATGGGCTTTGTATTTTGAGAAATTTTCCCTGAACATCCCAGAAATACTTGACCCTGGCAGGACACTGTGGGATTCTTTTCCAGACCCGTGTCACAGCCCCTCTCCCTGGACAGAGGTCTAGAGGAGGCTGACCCGCCCAGACACTGGCGCATCCTGCCCGGGGGCATCATTTTCAGAAAGCCCCACAGGGACAGCATCCCTGGGGACAGGAGGTGACACCTAGGCTGCGTGGCAGCAGTGTGTCTCTTCTCTAGGCCTCACTCCAGAGACGTGGCCCAGGTCTCAATGCCTAGAAGTCAAGGCTTATAGGGAGGAGTCCAGGTGTGGTGCCAAGCCATGTTAGGTCTGACGAGGAGGGCTCTGACCCTAGGCCCAGGCCAGGGGCACATGGTAGCTGAGAAAAGCACCATGCCCCAAACTTCAGTATCCTGCCCTGCCAGACACATACCAGGAGACAGACCCTGGAGAGGAAGAGGCAGAGGTCACCTGCAGAGCAGGACAGGGAGGAAGCCAGTGCCCCACTGTGTTATCGCGGAGCTCCAGCAGTCCTTCTGCCTTCCTGCCTTGCATCCGGCCCAGAGCTGTCAAGAAGGTCCACCTGGCCAGGCTGGGTGACAGCACAGGCAAGGCTGGCAGGACCCAGACTGGTGGGCCACATTCCTTTGTAGACGTTCTCACCAGCATTTCTGATCAGTCTCTGGTTAACCCATAGTTCTTGGAAACCCCACCTCTGGGACTGGGGCTGAGATCCTTGGTCAACCTCAGCCCCTGTCCCAAGCCTTGTTGGCCCCGTGAGCGCAGTCCTGGCTGGCTCGGAAATGCAGGCCGCAGCCATTACTGCAGCCTGGGCTCACACACCCATGGAGCGCATCTTCCCCTTTTTGAGATTTTAACTCCTCCTTCACCACCCTGCAGCACAGAAAGACTCTGAATCCCCGCCTCAGTCCTGACCCCACATTGTAAGGGAGACACCCTCCCCGCCCGCAGGGGGGCCATGCTCCTCCAAAGCATCCTCACCGGCCCCAGCACCTCCTCTGGCAACTTCTGGGCCAGGCGCGGGCTCTGCGATCCCCTAAAGGTGCCACCTCCCTGGGCTCCCAGCGACGCCGCAGGTCCAGGAGAGGTTCCGGGGAGGAGTCTGGGCTTCAGCCCAGGGCCTCAACTGACTGGCCCGTCTCTGCGGACACCTCTTCCTACCACCCATGGAGCTGGAGGTCCCGCGTCCCTCAGGGTGGGGCAGGGCCGGCCCAGGCCCCCTCCCAAGCCGCCCAGGCAGCTGGTCCCGTGACATCCCCGCGCGGAGCTGGCAGGCCCGGACACTTTCGCTCCGTCATGCCCCCGGGCGCGGGCGCCTGGCTCAGCCTGCACCGGGTCCCGCAACCCTGTCGCTTCTCCTCCTCCCTGTCCCACGCCTGTGCCCTTCCGTCCTCGGCGAGGAAGCGGGCTGCGTGCCACCCGGGTCCCCCATGGACCGGGCTAGGCCCCCAGCGCCCGGGCAGGCTCCTCCCCGGCTCGGCGCCCGGCCGTGCCCGGCCATGCCAGGCGGCTAGCCCGGCTCCCAGGGCGCGGCGCGGACGAGGATCGTACCGCGATCACGTTGACGAAGGTAGTCTTGCCCGAGTACTGCAGTCCAACCAGCGTGAGCTCCATCTCCTCCTTCCAAAACAGGGCCTTGAACCAGTCCAGCAGCTTGTTGAACAAAGCGATCATGGTCGCTGCCGCCGGCTCCGCCCGGTGCCGGGTCCCCGCCGTCCCTCGTTGCCCTCGCGCTGAGGCCCGGAGCGGCCCCTCCCCGGTGCGGCCGGGTCCCGCGGCTCGGTACGGGCGGAGGCTCGAGCGCGGCGGCAGACGGCTCGCTGCCCCCGGATCCGCTCGCTGATGGGTGTGGCCTCAGCGCCCTCCTCCCTCGCCGCCCGCCGCCCGCCGTCGCCGCCCTCCCGCGGGTCGGGCCGCGTCCTGCGCGCCCCCGAGCGTGCGCCTCCGTCGCCGGTGGGCGGGGTGGGCGGGACCCGCGGGCGCGGGGGGGGGGACGGGGGGGAGAGGACTCGGCCAGGGAAAGAGGGCGCGTGGGGTTTCCTCTGCGCCCTACTGCGGCCCCTGCCGTCTCAGGGGTGGTGGTCCTGCGGTTCCGGTTCACTGAGCGCACTTCCACGGTGAGCGAGAGTGATCCGCGCACTTTCCGGGACGAAGATGAGGTATCTGGGAAGAGGAGGCGAAGGAGGCTTTTTGTTTCTTGAACACTCGCCTCTCAGCACCCCTGAGTAGAGAATCTCCCCCTCCAGAGTGTACCCAGTGGAGATTAACAGTCGCATTAGGGTCTTGGAATTCTCCATCTTGATTTGTTAACCACAATTTATCCACTTGTTTGAGAAGCCTCTGGCCCAAGTGAAATAGCCGGTTGAACTTGATGTTGGTTTTTGTTCGTGTCACCACCGTGCTGAAACAGACTACCTTAGCAGGGGTTTTCCAGTGAGGAAGATTATGGCAAAGGCAAATGCGCGCTGTTTCGATTAAAAAAAAAAAAGACCAAAAACAACCCCCAAGTTTTCTTCAGGAGAGGAACTGATGGTGGGTGGTGTAGGGCCAGCCAATATGTCCCTGGTCCCCTCCTTGCAGGAGCTAACTACAGACCTGCTCAGGTCCCAAAGCTGATTGCTCGGCAGGCGGTACCTTGCTCACCTGGACTTGGGAACAGTCTCCCTACTGGAGCAGAGCCCATTGTCTTCAGCAGAAGGTGACTAAACCCTCAGTGGCGACCAGATGTGTCAAGGCTGCTCATGAGTTAGGTGATTACAAATCGTGAAAGTGTGGAGGGTCATAGAGTTCTGAAGTAGAAGAATCTGGTTTATTAAGTACACTCCGTCTGGGTCTCGTTTTCTGCCCTTTGTAAGTCAGTCCTTCCTTAGCTCCTACAGAATGTATGCTATCTCTGAACATCTGAATATTTGTCATTCCAAAATTTAGGTCTTAAAATCTGCATCTCCAAGGTGATGGTATTAGGAGGTGGGGCCTTTGGAAGGTGTGTCTTTATGCAGTGTGAAACAAATCTGTATTGCTTAAATCAGTTGGTTTATGCTATTTTGTTACAGCAGCCTGGACAGGCCCGGCTAGCATACCTCTGCCTCGCTTCCTAAACTGACTGCAGGCTCCCTTGCTTTATATCCCCCAAACTGGTAGGACACCCCATGTCTCAGGCTGGACCGCACCTGGTCCCAGACCATGGAATCTCACTCGCTTCACTGCTATGTGGAGCCCCAGAGGCCTGAGAAGGAAAGAGAGAAGAACCAGGCATCCAGGAATCTTTATTTTTTCCATGTTGTTACTTTTCAGGAGCGTGTACCCTCTGTGCTCCGGAACAGGGACAGTTGCTGGGTGGCAGCGCTGGGAGGTGTGCCCACAGGGCAATGCAGTTGCCTCCTTGCAGACTGGGTGTGGTCAAGAAGGAGCAGGCACTTGAGAGCCTCCGCCCGCTGGGGGGCACAGGCAGTAGTGCCTGTCACTTAGGCAGGCGGAGGTGCAGGGGAGCCCATCCCGGCCATAGGATGAAGCTCCTTGGGTAAGGCCAAGCAGAAGCATGCAGAGTTTACCTCCGTGGCAGCACCGAGTACGCATCCAAAGAGATGTTGTGAAGGGGAGCTCAGCCTCTGTGAGACCAGAGGGCCACAGAGAGCCGGGCCCAGTCAAGGCAGATGCCTGGCAAGGGCCAGGGAGAAGGTGCCTCACCTGCATCTGCAGGAGCATCCTGTCTGGGGCCACAGAAGGCTGAGGGCTTGGGTGTCTTCCTGTGGGGTGTATTTAGCCCTGAGAGCTATCCAGGGTCCCCTGGGAATTGGCTGATGCCACGACAGATGAGGAGAGTTAGGTGTCTGGAATTATATGTCAGGGATGGATTTTCTCGAAGCAGACCAAACTCTTCGTCTCTTCTTTTCTCTATCTTTGGCACTTCCTGGTATCTGGGGTATCTTCTAGGTCATAGAAGCAAAGTGGAGCGCACTGGGTTCCCCCCAAGAGAGTGTCTGGGCTGAGTGGTAGGTGATTAGGGAAGCAGGGGCAACTCCCCTGGCCTCTGAGTGATTCCCACATGTTCCCTCTTCTAGAAATTTCTACTGCCCGGCCTGGTCACCTCTGCAACCTCCTCCCAGGACACAGCTATGGACGTAGGGCCGTCGCAGTTACAGATGTACAGGCAGAGACGCTGAGATGGTGAGAATCTGACCGAAGTCAGGACCAGGCTTTTCCCAGCTTGTATCTGACCTCTGTCTGGGCAGAGCCTGGGTGGAGGATGAGCTTGGATCACCCTCTTGCCAGCTGAGGAAGAGGGACAGAGCTGGGATGACTTCTGGGAGCTTTGCACACCGCTTCCCTTCTGGCATCAAAGCACTGTGTCCATGTCACAGATGAGGAAACCTGAGCCCGCAACGAGCACCTAGAGAAGATCGGTGCATCTGGGCTTCCTTCTCAGTCGGCCCCGAGTGCCAGCTCCTGTGTTTAAATTCAGGCCGGGAGGCTCCCCGGGCTGTCCACTGGGGCTGCTAGAGGAAGCAGGGGAGTGGGCCGTGGGCAAGATGGGAAGCCTGGGTCCTTCCCTCGCTGGGACCAGTGCAGACCTCTTTCTCTGGCCCGCGTGGGCCAGGATGCCGCAGATCCCATGGCCCACTGCCCCAGCCTCAGGGAGGTTGGCAGTGGGGCTCGTGGAGGGCTCAGAGGTCAGGGGCTGGGTGCCGGGGGCAGCTGGGCTGCGTACAGGGCCAAAGTGTGGTGCAGGAACTGGTACTGCTCCGCAGTCTGGATCATACCCCCTCTGCAAGGAAAACAAACCAAGCTTGCAGGAGGCTCAGGCGTTTGCTGAACAGCTCAGGTCAAACATCCTGTGGGACATCGGGAAAGGCCTGGCCTTCTGTTCCCACGTGCTAGTCCTCCATGCTTCCGGTTCCTTCTTGTTGCCCCCAGGCTTCCCAACCTGGGGAGCCCCTGTGGCCAGACTTAGACACTGACCCATAGTTTTCTCTGATCCACTCAGTCCCTGAGCAAAAAACCCAGCCCTGATTCCTCAGAGTACCTCTAATCGTCCTCTTTTCTATAATTGTGAACGTGAAAATAATAGTTCCATACATTTGTGTATAGTACTAGTTCCTGTTTTTCAAAATGCTTTCACATAAGTTAACCAGTTTCTCCAGCAGATCTGGGGAAGGAGGAGTCAGTCTCTCTAGATTAAAGGGGCTCAGTGCAGCTCAGTGGCTCTGCCCCTGCCCAAGCACAAGGTCCTGAGTTTGATCCCTTGTGCAAAATAAATAAAAAGAAAGAGAGAAAGAAAGAAAGAAAGAAAGAAAGAAAGAAAGAAAGAAAGAAAGAAAGAAAGAAAGAAAGAAAGAAAGAA
>PVIC010011343.1:0-41595 GCA_004025085.1 Thryonomys swinderianus
TTTTTTTTTTTTTTTTTTTTTTTTTTTTTTGCTTTTTGAGACAGGGTCTCGAGTTGTAGTTCAGGCTGGCTCTGAGCTCACTATGGTGCCCAGGCAAGCCGCTGCGAACTCAGCAATCCTCCTGTCTCTGCCTCCCAAGCGCTGGGATTACAGGCGTGAGCCACCATGTCTGGCATTTAATCCTTGACTTTTGAACCTCAGCTCATGTGTGCTTTCCTTTTCTGATCGTGTTCTCTAATCCCATTGCTTTTATGGCTTTGCACTATTATTTCATTGCTTTGTTTTTAAAAATCACAATTAATACAATCTGTCATTTCATTTTGTTTTATTTATTTTTGGTTCCACTAACTATAGCAGTCAGGCAAGATGTTAAAGAGCGAACCCATGGGGAAAAAACAGAGAGCTCACAGGACTCTTAAATGGCAGTGCTAATACCTATTCTTTATTGCTGGAAAATGATGCACTACACATGCATTAAAATGAGGTGCCTGATAACTAAAGGCTGCCTCAGCAGTGGCCTGGAGAAGCTGAGTGAGAACTCTTAATCGTTTCCCCATTAGGACCTGAGCGTTGTCTTCCTGTCTCAGACCACTGCTCTGTGCACAGACACTGTAGAACTGGGGAGCCTGCAGTGGAAGCCCAGAGGGCCTTTCATGTCCTGCTGGACCATGCAGACATTTTAGGCAGTGACAGAGCCCTCCCAGGGACTCAAGAAAACCAGGTGCGATATTAACAATAAATAGTGTTGACAGCTAGTACAGAAACTCACTGGGCCTATGGTTTCAAAGCAGAGTTTTAAATCAGTGCATTGGTCCTTTAATCAGGTGTCAGTACCATGGCTACACGGTGCTTCTCTCTTATTTCAGTGTTATACTCAACCAATTCCAGGCCTTTTGCAGTTAACCCTTAGTGGTCCTTATTTATGTGTTGTTACTATTTTTTAAATCTTTCTCTTTCACTAGAATGTTAATGCCTGGGTTGGAAGATGTCAGTGGCTATGCTACTGTTTAAGACTTGACAGAGGGCCTTCAAAATGAGCCAATAAAGCTTTTCAATTTAGGATTGTTTTGCTTTTTTTGGATTCTTAGTTGTGTGATACAAGTATCTTTGGGAGGTTGAGCATTTTATGCAGTATTAAGGACAGAAGGCAGTTGTTACACTTACTAGTGTAAGGAATGGATGTAAAAAGGAATGGATGTAAAAAGTGTAATTCTGTTGCTGTTCTTGCTCCTCTTTTGTCTTTGTTTCTCCCTTCAGGGTCTTTATGATCACTTAATAAATGCTGAGATCCATCTGCACCAAAGAGACATAAAACTTTCTTTGAAGAATCTCCTACCAGAAGAATTCTATTTTATCATGCAAATTGGGCAATAATAAATAGCTACCATTTCCTCAGTGATTTTCTTTCTCACCAAATGAATTTAAAAAAAAATAAATATCTTACCTAATTCTTAGGAAAACCCCACCAAATGGGTAGTAATAGCTGTACTTTATATAGATACAGTCTGAGGCTCAAATACTAGGTACTATGCTCGAGGATGTTCCTAGTGTTACTTGGCACAGATAGATTTGAACCGAGGTTGGTCTGGCCCCCAAACCATTGATTCCCTTATTATGTAGTACATGGTTGTCCAGCCTTTTAACTTGTCTGGCCACACTGAATGAAGAGAAATTGTCTGGGGCTGCATATAAAAGATACAGTTAATATATATAAGAAAACTTGGCTTTTATATTTTAACTTACTGTTTTATGAGATAACACAAGGTCAGATTTAGTAAATAATTAGAAAATTGTATGTCTGCCTAACTTCTATACCTTCACCAACACATGCAGGTTGAAATGCTGCTATGGGTAATTGCTATATTTTACTCTCTCACGTCACAGAAGTGCAGGGGATGTCTTACAGGTGTGGCTTTGGATTTGACTGTATGTGGCAAATGCTGAGGGTAAAGTTAGCACTATACCACTCCTTCTGCACAGTATCCTTTGTCAACTGTGTAGTCTGTGCTGTAGCTCTGTATAGTCAAGTAAAAAAACATTGCTACATATTGCTATTTTGGCCTAATAGTGTTAAAAGTGGCACCACATTGTTGGCTGTGTAGGGCTGTAAGTGGGCATGCCTGATGCAATAGATGGCAAGAACCTCTGAAAAAATATTAGTATAATTCGGTGTGAATGGAAATGCAGGTGAGGAGGAAAAAAGAGTTACGCCCTTTACAGCCTGTGGCTTCCAGAATAACAATAACTTCTGGGTCTTTATCTTGTTCATTTCTTTCAGTTTCTTCTTACACTTACATGTCGGAATTCTCTCAGTCATATTTTGATGATTTTATATCAAACAGTTGTCATGAGACTTTTGAAAATGGATGCCACTGGTTTGTTGTGGCTCTGCTTAGTGTTTTCTTGAAGATTTCTATTGCCATTGTGCCACTGTCTAACACAGTAAATCTCAGCAGTTTGTTCACAGTGCATTTAAGTCCCAGGTCTGATGGCTGTCTTAGTTACTGTGTTCATCCCAGAGACAAAATACCTGGCACCCAAAATTAAAGGAGGAAAGGTGTATTTTTACCTTCCAATTTGTCAAGGTTTCAGTCCACAGTCATCTGGCTCCGAG
Source organism: Thryonomys swinderianus (assembly GCA_004025085.1). NCBI lineage: Eukaryota > Metazoa > Chordata > Mammalia > Rodentia > Thryonomyidae > Thryonomys > Thryonomys swinderianus. The sequence continues at coordinate 2,615 of PVIC010011343.1, forward strand.
GAAGCATGGAGTGGCAGAGGGGAATCAAGAGGAGACATAGTTCATGATGTGGCAGGAAATAGGCAGCAAGCAGCAGCCTGCCTTCTTTCTGTCCGTATTCCACTCAGGCTATAAGCCTGTTGACTGGTACCACTCACACCCACGTGTAGGGGCTTCCGTTATCCGCAGCCAGAGCTATGCTAATTCCAATCACTGGATGATTTAGTACCACCTGCCCTTAATGTCAGTATCACAGCTCTAAATCCAGTGAGCTGCAGAGAGCCCTACCAAAAAGTGCATGAGGCTTTGTGGGGGCCATCTCGATATGAGCCATAACTGTGGCCTTTTCTTTCACGTTATTTCTAGATTGCCCTTTTCTGAGGAATCACCAACAGTTACTTTAGTTTCAGTTGTAGTCATCTCTTTATGGGTTTCTTTTCTTTTTGTTTCTTGTTCAGTTGCTTACTTTAAATTTGAGCATTTTATATGATTAAATTTGCAATCTTTCCTGCTTGTGGCTCTCAGGTACCTGAAACTGCAGACAAGTGCCACATGTACAGCACTGATGTTTTCATTTATGTGTGAATATAAGCTTCATAGTATTTTTATTTTTGTTTACCTTTCTAACTGACAGGGAGAATTCTTACTATTTTAATATTATTGTATAAATCACAGCCACTGTTTGTTTAACTTGATTTCATTTTACCTAATGTTTTCTTTTTTTTACAGTTTGGAGTGCTTTTCTTGCATTTAGTATTTGGGTTTCTGAAGCCTCTGTAGATCCCATTTCTTCCTTACTTTTCTAGATAATATTTCTTCCTTTCTGCCAAATATGGGCAATAATTGTTTCATGAACTATATGAGGAAGACTGCAAAACCACACATAATAGCAGTGTTTGTTTTTAAACTTTGAGTACTCTACATGTTTGTAATACATATGTTTATATTTCTTGTGTGAAGATGACACATGACACGTTTTCATTCCTGCTTTCATCCTCTTTCTCTTCCTCCCTTTCCATCTTTATGTCCCTTCCCTCTGAATTTCCTATTACCTACTTTTATTTTGCTCTTTATTTTTACTCTGAGTTTCTCATGTAAAAGAAACTTATTTAAACTCATGTATCTGGTTTATTTCACTTAAAATTAGGATCTCAAAGTGCATCTGTCTTCCTACAGGTGACTCAGATATATCTTCTTTATGGCAGAGTAGTACCCCATTGTAATGTAAAACCATACATTGTCTATTCATCGGTTGATGGACAGGCTGCTTCCAAGATTTAGCTGTTATGAATTGGGCTGGTGTAAGCATGAGTATGAATGTATTTAAGTAAAATGATATCTTTAATTCTTTTATAATGGTATCTAGAAGGGAAATAGCTGGGCCAAAAGCAATTTCTAGTTGTAGTTTTAGTTTTTTAGTTTTTGAGAAATGTCCATTCTGATTGCCATAGTGGTTGTACTAGTTTACATTCCAACCAACATTATAAAAAGGTTTTCCCCCTCTCCCAACCACCACCACAACTTGTCTGGTTATTACTTAATTTCTTAATAATGACCATTCTTTCTGGGGTGAGGTAAAAACCTCATGTTGTTTAATTTACATTTTTCTTATGCCCAGGATTGTTTAACATTCCTTCAAGTATTTATTGTCTGTTTGTACTTTTTTGAAGTGTGTATTAATTTTTCTTCTCCATTTTGTTGTTTGGGTCTTTTGTTTTGGGTGCTCTTAATTGTTTTGAGTTCTTCATATAGATAGTGCTTCTCTGAGGGTTAACTGGCAATCTTTTTTCGCCACTCTATGTAGGTTATCTATTCACTCCATCTTCTGTTTCTTTTACTGTGCAGATTGTCCCATTTTTACTTTTGATGTCCCATTTGTTGGTTCTCAGTACTATTTCTTGGGACTTCAAGAATTTTACCTATTTTGTCTTCCAGAAGGTTGTGTTCTTTTTTTTTTTTTTGAGACAGCATCTCGCTTTGTAGTTTGGGCTGGCTCTGAGCTCACTATGTAGCCTAGGCAAGCTTCGAACTCAGCAATCCCCGTCTCTGCCTCCCCAGTGCTGGGATTACAGGCGTGAGCCACCACGCCTGGCACTGTGGTATGTGGTATTGATTGTTGGTAGGTGTGAGTCTCCACGCCCAGCATTGTATGTGGTTTCTGGGGATCGAACTCAGGACATTGCGCTTGTGAGGCAGGCACTGGAACCACAGAGCTAACCCTCCAGCCCAAGCAGGTTGTGTTCTTAATTTAATGTGTGGTTCTTCAAACCATTTTGATTTTAGTTTAATACCTGCTGAAAAGTATGTCTAGATTAAATCTGCTGCACATGCACAGCAAATTTTCTGAGCACCATTTCTTTCCTCCAGTGTAACAGCAGTGCTGTTCTGTGTAGTTGTAGAGTACCTGCTTGATACCAGGCATTATATTAGGTGTTAGAATATATAAAGGTAAATAATAGTACATGCCTTTTCTTTGCCTCTTCAAGGAATGATTTTAGTTTGATACTGAGAATTCTAGAGAACTTAAAACATTTTGAAGATGTTGCTGAAATCTATGCTAATATCTATAATGGTGGACAATACATAAAAGCATGATTCTTGTTTTCAGGGAAAACCATTAATGGGAACCATGTAAATCAAGCAGCAGGTCAGAATAACATGTAACACAGATTAAGCATTAAAGGAATAATTTTACTTGGATGTGAAGTGCTATACCAATTATAATCTATGTTTGATGAATCCTTACTTTTTATTATTACTTTTGTTTGTTTTGAGACAGGGTCCTGCTGTGTAGTCCAGACTGGCCTTGAACTCATTGTGTAGCCCAGGCTGTCTTCAAACTTGCAGTGGTCCTACCCCCTCAGATTCATTCAGATTGTGTGCTGGAAACACAAGTGTATGCCACCATACCTTGTTATGTCTGTAGCAGATTAATCTGTAAAAATGGCCTAACTGGGCCCAAGATTTAGCTCAGTGGTTCCAGCATCTGCCTAGCAAGCAGAGTCCCTGGTTCAATCCCCAGTAATCACATACAATAATATGGGGCATGGTGACTCATGCCTACCAGCAGTCAGTACTGCATACCACAATGCTGGATGTGGTGGCTCATGCCTGTAATCCCAACACTCAGAGGCAGGAGGATTGCTGAATTCGAGGCTTTCCTGGGCTACATAGGGAGCTCAGGGCCAGCCTGAACTACAGAGCGAGACCCTGTCTCAAAAAAAAAAAAAAAAAAAAAAAAAGCCCAACTTTGTATTGTGAATGCATTTTTTCAGAGAACTTCAGATTAACTGGTCCCCTAAACAATTATGTTATGGGTTATTGTTGAAAGTTATTGTTGATAGAGTATGGTCTTAGTAGTGTTGACATCCCTTGAGGGATGGTGAGAAATGGAAGTCTGAGGTGAGACCAAGCAATCTGTGCCTGAACAGCTCTGTGCACACGCACGATAACCCCATGTAAATGTGGCGTCTGTGTCAGCTTTGTTACACTGTCAGAATTATTAGCCTGTTCCGTTTGCTGCGAACTCAGCAATCCTCCTGTCTCTGCCTCCCAAGTGCTGGGATTACAGGCGTGAGCCACCATGTCCGGCATTGTGGTATGAGGTGTTGATTGTTGGTGGACGTGTCTCCACGCCCAGCATTATATGTGGTTACGGGGGATCGAACTCAGGACCTTGTGCTTGCAAGGCAGGTGCCGGAACCACTGAGCTAACCCTCCGGCCCTCGTGTATAATCTTTTAACAGTTTGTTGTTTTACTTCATAATTAAAAAATCTAGAAATGGAGTAATCTAGAGCTATTTCATTTGTCTCATTGTTAGTTATTAAGGAAAATTGCCAGCACTTCTTGGCACAAGTGCACTAGCTGTTTTGTTGTCACCTAGAATTAATAAATAAGTTAGTTCACTAATTGCTAGTGCGCGCACATGCGCGCGCGCATGCACACACACGTACATAATGGCCTGATCTGTTTTCTCATGCTTGTGAAATTTTGTCAGCTTTATGCCGAGTATTTTTTAAAATTGTAGTAGTTAATTAATTAAATTCTATTATTGAGGAACTGCCAGGCTGTCTTCCAGTGTAACAACAGTATTTTATATTTCCATCAGCAAGATATGAAGATGTTGATTTTTCATATGTTCACTAATATTTATTACTGTCTTTTGTTGGCAGCCATCATTGTGGGTGTCAGATGGTATCTTACTGATTTTGAATCACATCCAAACATATTTTCATGTGCTTATTGGCCATTTGTATATTCCTCTTTGTAGTATCTCCTCTGGTGTTTTTTCTTCTTCTTCTTTTTTTTTTTTTTTTTTTTTGAGACAGGGTCTTGCTTTGCAGTTCAGGCTGGCCCTGAGCTCACTATGTAGCCCAGGCAAGCTTTCTTCTTTTTTTTTGAGACAGAGTCTTGCTTTGTAGTTTAGGCTGTCTCTGAAATCACTATGCAGCCCCTTAGCCTTGAACTCACAGCAATCCTCCTGCCTCTGCCTCCTGAGTGCTGCAATTACAGGCATGAGCCACCGTGCCCACCATGGTGATGTGAGATACCAGGGATCAAACTTGGAACCTTGCACTTGCCAGGACCTTGCACATGCCAGAACCACTGCGCTAAATACCCGTATTTTAAAATGGGGTTCTCTTTGACTCATATAGTATTTCTTCCTGTTCTTCAGATACAAGTTCCCTGTGGAATGATTTATGAACCATTTTACCTATTTTCCTGAGTTGTTTTTCCACTTTCTTGATTGTGTCCTTTGAAGCTAAAAGTTGAAACTAAAAGTTTTTTTTTTTTTTCTTGAGACAGGGTCTCACTTTGTAGGTCAGGCTGGCTCTGAGCTTACTATGTAGCCCAGGCAAGCCTGGAACTCAGCAATCCTCCTGTCTCGGCCTCCCGAGTGCTGGGATTACAGGTGTAATCCCAGCCTGGCAAAACTAAAAGTTTTTGTGTCACTTTACTTTTCTTCTTTGGCTTGTGGTTTGTTGCTTGGGGGTATCCAGTCCTCCATAGGTGTGACGGCACTGGCCTGTGATCCTACGAGAGTCTGAGGCTGAAGGATGGCCTGTGAGTTCGAAAACAGCCTGTATTACATTGTGAGTTCTAGACCAACCTACACTACAAAGCAAGACCTTGTCTCAAAGAAACAAAAACAAAAATAACTTTTGCCTAGTCCAAGATCATAAAAGTTTACCAGTATTTTTCTTCTAAGAGTTTTGGCTCTTAAGTGATCCACATTGTGTTAATTTTTTTTATGTGACAGGAAGTAGGGTTCTGGCTTCATACTTCTATGGATATCCCATATATCCCAGCACCACTCATGGGTCTTGTTACAAGAGTTCATGAATTTTTATATGGACTTGCTTAATTGTATTAACAGTTGAATAGAGTTTTAATTTTACTGTACCTCATTCTGCAAATTAAGAGATTACATTTCAGATTTTCTCAGATTTGAGAAATGTGAATAAAACACTGTTCTATTTTAGGAGTCATTTAAGGACACAGGTTTTTTATTTTTTTTTATTTTGATGGTATAAGGAATTAAACTCTGGACCTAGTGCTTGCAAGGCAGGTGCTGGAATCACTGAAGTAAATAAATCCCTGGCTAAATGGCATATATTAGAGCAAATTTATGTTATGCTTTAAATTTTTTAAATGGTAAATTGAATATATATTTAGGGATGAGAGACTGGGGAAAAAAGACTTCCCTGTAGTTTGAGATAGAGTTTAGCTTATTTTGTGTAGACTCCAGAGCCAGTAAGTAGAAGTTGCAGTAGACTTTGAATCCCATGGCAGAAAAAACTTTAAATTGTAGCCGCTGAATAAAATGGACACCCTCACTCAGGGTCATTCACTGAAGATGCTGCAGTAAAATTGCAAATGATAAGTTGTCATTAAACATACAAAAATGATTTCTCCACTGAAACAAAAGTTTGTAATACCTCTGAGATTACAGGTTACTCATTTAACCTGTTAAAAAGTGCATGGACAAGGAAGGGAGGGAAAGGCAAAGGATTAAAAAAGTAATTAAGATGCATGCAGCAATTCCTCATAAGAAATGTAAGTATTATGTACATGCACTAATAAAAACATACTTGAAATAAAGTTTATATTTGCTGATTACACTTCACTTTCACGTGTGTTGAAGCATTCTTTCTCAGAGCTTACCGCTTTCTGAGGCTGCTGTCAAGTACTAGAACAAGGAGGGAAAACTGAAAGATTAAATTACAGAATTACAGTTTTTGATTAGCTAGCATTGTTATGTATTACTGTGAAATGAGTCTTTCTGCTTGAACTAGTTCATTTTGGCTTCCCACACTAACCCTTTTCTCTAAGTAATGCCGAGAACAGAGGTGAACATTGAGAAGAGAACTAGAAATTAAAGTACTAATCTAATAGCAAATATTTGTATGGTTATGATTGTAGATTGCGGATTGAAGAAAGCATTTATAAATTTCAGGAAATTTAAATTATGATAGCGTAAATGGAATTTTATTGTCATCCTTCAGGAAAAGCCACCTTGACTGATTTGGGATACTATGTTCTTTTTAATTGATCCATTAGAAAAATAGATTGTTCAAAATGTACTTGAGAGAAAATGTACTAGTGTGTATTTGTACTTCTGATGAGTCTGTTTGAATCATGTTTTGAGGCTTAGAGAAACTTAATGATATTATCTGATTGAGAAATATGAATGAATTTAAGCACCTGGCTTTCAGACAGAATAATTTAAGAGTCTTTTAGCTATAAGGCTTTAACTTCAAAGTACTGTGTTGCTCAAAATAGATTTGGGAAAAAAATTAAATATCTTTGAAGTAAGATTTTGGGGATAATCTTTTAAATGGTAAAACTTCTTGAACTTAGCCTACTCCATGTCTTAAAAATTTATCCTGTTTCCTCAGTTTTTGGAGTGTTTCTTTGTTTTACAGATTATTCCAAATTGCACTGAGTATAGCCTAAAAATTCTTGGCTTGTTGCTTCAAACAAAAAATTTCTGTGGTGTTGGTTTAGAAAAGCCCCAGTATGCAACGATCTACAGCAGATCAGCTGAGGTGATGATAATTATGCAGTTGTAGCTCCTTAAGATTTAAATTTACATAGTTGTTTGTGTGAAATACAACATTCATTTTACATACATATGTATGAAGTTACTATAAGTTTTAAAAAACTATTCAGATATGTAGACAGGGTCTCAATAGTTGAGACTGATTTGAATTCATGTAGTCTCTCAAGCTAGCTTTGAACTCTTAGCCTCCCAAGTGCTGGGATTCTGGGCAAGGGCCTCCATGCCCTGCTCCTTTGCCTGTGTTAAGTGAGTCACCTACAGATTGTTACTTTGTGTAGAATTTCTTCCTATGATTCTACCAGGAGTTAACAAAAGAATTTATTTACCCCATCAGTTACAAATGCAAGGCAGCAGAAGAGTCGGGGCAGTACTGGACATGCAGTTTTCCTGTTGCTGTCTTTTGCTCATGATGGTTAACAGTCCTGTTACTGGAATTTAGAGAGGTCCATTGTATGAAAAAAGAGTATCCACATTCAGCTACAATGAGCTATTTTTTTCTCTTTTTTCTTTTCTTTGTTTTTTTTTTTTTTGAGACAGAGTCTCGCTTTGTAGTTCAGGCGAGCTCTGTGCTCACTATGTAGCCCAGGCAAGCCTTGAATTTAGCAATCCTCCTGCCTCTGCCTCCCAAGTGCTGGGATTACAGGCGTGAGCCACCACGCCAGGCTACAATGAGCTATTTTTAATCTGTAAAATTGTATTGGGTTGAAAGGTAAAGATGTTGATGCTGATTGTTTACTCTTTGTGGATGAGCCTGCAAGAGCTAGTAATATTTGATCACAGATCCATTCTGCACATAGGTAATGATCTCTTCTTGGTTTGCAGCTTTGAGCACTATTTAATGAGGTGTTGCCCTTTGCAGCTGCCTTAGTCCTATTGAGAGCTCTGCTTTTCTTCACAGTACACTGTAGTAACTATGAAAACTTAGTCTAGCAGTCTTGCATTTCTAGCTGTGTGGCCTCAGTGTTGGTGGACTTGGAACATTTTAAGCCACAATCTTGTTTACTTCAAGGGCAGTATATCTCCAATTTCGACAACTCGTGTTGGGCAAATCTTAAAGATAATGTTTACTTTCTACAAGGGGACATGCTGAACTTCTTGATGTTTAGCTTCATTGGTTCTGTTGTATCACCTCTGTTACTCTGGCCTGGAGTGATATTCTCTGAATTCCTAGAGGCTTTAACACAGGCTACCGTTTTGTATTTTAGAGGAAGAAATAATATATATTACTTGTTGTAACCCTGTAGCACTAAACAGAATGTATTCCACTTTATAAACACAGTCTTACGGAAGAAGTAACTTAGAAAGTTCAAAAGCGCCGTTTTGTTGCCTTTATCAATGTCATAAAAAATTAATCTTGGGCCGGAGATTTAGCTCTGCGGTCCCGCGCCTGCCTCGCAAGCACAAGGTCCTGAGTTCGATCCCGCTAACCACATTCAATGCTGGGCATGGTGACACGCCCACCAGCAATCAATACTGCATACCACAGTGCCAGGCGTGGTGGCTCATGCCTGTAATCCCAGCACTCAGGAGGCAGAGGCAGGAGGATTGTTGAGTTCAAGGCTTGCCTGGGCTACATAGTGAGCTCAGGGCCAGCCTGAACTACAAAGTGAGTCTTAAAAAAAAAAAAATTTAATCTTAACGTGTATATTTTCTATTATAGAATAAAACTTTGCTTTAAATTTCCAACTCTTAATAATTTTACCTCCATGTTAATTTAAATGCTGGGATTATGCTGTTTTTGCCCCTGTGTAATTGGGGGGTTAAGGATTCTTTGCATTTCCTTCAAGCCTTGTCTCACTAGGTCTTGTGATAATTCTAGGTTTCTGATAACTATGGACCCTTTGTTAGTTGCAGCTTTTATGGACTGTATAGCTTTAGTTAGCATTTCTAAGCCACTTGTAAAAATGTGAAAATGTCTCCTGAGTGACAGCCTTATTGGGATTGTGAGTTTCTTTACCTTGTGTCAAAGAGCCAGAGTTCATCATCAATGAAAAAAGGTCTTACACAATCCTGTTAGACCACAAAATTTATGATAGTCACTGAATAAGACCATTGCTGACAGGGAGTTCAGCTTTTAAAGAGACAGTTGATGTATATGTATGTGATTTATGCATGAGCTCAGTCTGGTTTAAAACTTACATATTGTTCGGAAGGGAGGCAATATTTGAAGAAGTGTAATGTCTAGCAGGGTTTCTCAGTGAAGGGTTTTATTTGATAAACTATTATTGTGAAGAATTTGCAGGTACATAAAACAATATCATGAATTCTCAAATGCTGCTTGTCTTCAGCAGTTATCAATATGTTAAATTTAGCTACTATGTTTCTAGTTACCATGTTTTAGTTCCTCAGCTATTCTTTGTCTCATAACATTTACAAGTTTGAAAAATACTTGTGTGCCTGCATGTGTGTATGCATGTGCATGTGTGTTTGGTTCCTTAGAATTACATTCAGACTATCTTCCCTCTGGTTTTAATGTCAGTATAGGATTTACAACAAGAAACCACATGCCATAATGGAAAGAATTCTAGAGCAAGAATCAGATCAGCAGTCTTGAAATTTACTTAGAAGTCCTAGGCTTTGATGGTGTAGTACCTCAGCTCTTCGAAGCACCTCCTGTAAATAATTGTGAACAAATTGCTTAACATCTTAGGGTCAAAGGAAAAATATAGCTAATAAGTTCCTGCTATTTTTGGAACAAAAACAAATAGTTGTTGTGGAACAAACTGAGATAGTACAAGTTAAAAGATGCTATGCTGTGTGTAATACTAACGTAGTAAATCTGGAACCTAGTGAGGTTCTTTCTCAATGTGTTTTTATCAAAAGGCATAACTAAATTCCTAAATATGGATTGTCAGATCATTTTCTAGTTTAAAACAAATGATCACATAAGATGAGAGGTAAAGGAAGTAGGAAGACTTTATAAAATTGATTTGTAAATTCCTGCTAGACTTAATGACATTAGGATATGAAGGATAACACTGTTCATTCATTATTTATTGAGCATTTACTATATGCTAGACATCAGTAAAGAGAATAAGCCCCTGAATATTCGTAAGTCACATTCTTAGCATCTGACAAAGGGAGTCTCATATAGTACACCTGTGAAACTTTGTAACTAAAATGGTTGTAAAAAGGGGTTTTATACACTGTATACAATAGTTTTGTATTATTAGATTGCAAGTTAATGATACATGGTGATGGAAACATGTAAATGAATACACATATTTTGTTGTGTTATTTTCTCTGTAAAAGTGTATGTTTTGGCATTCAATGCTCTGAAAAATAGAATTTTCAATGTGTCCTTTTTTTCCCCTTAACTACTATGGCAGTTTGAGTGCATATAAAGAATACATGAACAGTGAGGGTTCTTTTTTTTGTTTTGTTTTGAGGCAGGGTCTCGCTTTGTAGTTCTGGCTGGCCTTGAGCTCACTATTAGGCCAGGCTAGCCTTGAACTCACAGCAATTCTACTGCCTCTGCCTCTCGAGTGTTGGGATTATAGATGTGAGCCACCATGCCCAGCACTGTGGTATGTGGTACCGAGAATCAAACTTGGTACCTTGCACTTGCCAGGCAGACACCAGAACCACTGAGCTACATCCCCAGCCCCACAATGATGGTTCTTCACTAGCTATTGGTCATGATATAGCAATGTTAAGAACTTGGACTATATTTTGCTCTTTCTGATGATTACCATTACACACTGTGACTTCAGGATTTCAGTGTTTCTTGTGTGCCTTCAACTTATTTAAATAAAATATGCTTGATAATGTCTTAGTAACTTTTTTTTTTTTTTTTTTTGCTTTTTGGAGACAGGGTCTCGCTTTGTAGTTCAGGCTGGCCCTGAGCTCACTGTGGTGCCCAGGCAAGCCGCCGCAAACTCAGCAATCCTCCTGTCTCTGCCTCCCGAGTGCTGGGATTACAGGCGTGAGCCACCACGCCCAGCATTATATGTGGTTACCGGGGATTGAACTCAGGTCCTTGCGCTTGCAAGGCAGGCACCGGAACCACTGAGCTAACCCTCCGGCCCTTAGTAACATTTTTTTGCGTGTATAATACTGTGTGGTTATAGCTGGACTGTCCTCTCCCCCATTAGCTTGTAGGCTCCTTCCTGGTTCTTAAACACTCTGAGTGAGTTAGTGACTTGAGTGAGTGAGTGATGTTCAAGTAGACTATAGACTTGATTAAGATAAGTGATTTGGGAAGACCCGTCTTTGAGATCTGGAACTTCTGTACTGGCTTGTGATGGAACTCCTGTAATCTAGTCTAAGTGAGAGTAGCTACAGCCTGAACACTTTACAAGTAAGTACTGAGTTCTGGCTAGAAATGGTAGATAAAATGATAAGTGAGGAAAAGAAAGGTAACCACAAAGTATATACTGCTAATAAATCTATAAATGGCCATTGGCCCTAGTCTCTTTTTCAAATTGCTTGCTACCTTGCATAATATGAAAAGCACTCAGTTTATGAGTTAGAATGCCCAGCAGTTTTCGATTGATGTTTACTGTATTTCCTTCCAGTGAACCAACTCTTCTTTTCATCACTGTTTTTCTGTCCTTTGTCAGAAGTAGCCAATTTTGCTTTATATTTCTTCCAATCAGTGACATGGAAATAAAGTAGAATTTATTAAAACTCTAAGTGGGACTTGCTGGCTTCTCTCAAATTAGAAAATCACACTGTATTAAAGAAATTTGAAGTTAGACTGAATCAAACTGTTAACATCTTTATTACTGTACCAGGGAAGATACACATTAAAAGAATTTATAGTTCGAGGCTTACCTGGGCTACATAGTGAGCTCAGGGCCAGCCTGAACTACAAAGTGAGACCCTGTCTCAAAAAAAAAAAAAGAATTTATAGAGTGCATTAAGTTGTCTCGGATAGCAAACATTTGGGAGTGTTGAGAAGGAACTACCTTGAGAGGGAATCTACAAGTTATTTCCTATTACCATTTTCCAAATTATTTTGATGTCATATTTTGAAGAAAAATAATTTCATACTATACATATAGTAACCTATGTGACTGTCAAAACTAAAATATACTATTTTTAAACACAGTATGATTATGAGGATGGCTTAGTAAAGCCATAAAATGTGCTGTGATTGACAGTATTCTTCCCAGGAGTTCAGTGTTTACGAGTAGGCAATAGTTCCATTTGCTTCTCGGGTACTACAGTATTTGGAAGCCAAGGGAAATGAATAGTAATATTTGCCTGACATTTGTTTTTAAAAATGAGCATTTGATTAGCACAACACCCATTACAAATGTTAGGGTGTGATGCTAATCAAGCATTTAGAGGATTATTTTTTAGAGACCAAAACCTTAAATAAATTTTCTTTAATAGATTTGAACCATGTTGCTCAGAGTGGCCCAAATTCCTGGGTTCAGCTTATCTTTCTGCTTCAGTGTCCTGAGTGTCTGAGGTTCCATGTATGTGCTCTTGTACAAGCCTAGAGGTCCTTGATCCACTCCTAGTGTTCACTCCAGTAATCTTTGCCACTCTCTTTTTTTTTCTTTTTTTTTTGGAGACAGGGTCTCGCTTTGTAGTTCAGGCTGGCCCTGAGCTCACTATGGTGCCCAGGCAAGCCGCCGCGAACTCAGCAATCCTCCTGTCTCTGCCTCCCGAGTGCTGGGATTACAGGCATGAGCCACCACGCCCAGCATTCTATGTGGTTACCGGGATCGAACTCAGGACCTTGCACTTGCGAGGCAGGTGCCGGAACCACTGAGCTAAATCTCCGGCCCGCCACTCTCTTTTTAATACCTAATGTATAATCTAGAAATAAAATCTCATTATCAGAATACTTATAACTGTTCAGAAACAATGTCACATTTTTTTCATATAAAACAAGTTGCTTGAAGTTCATAAGTGGGCACACACAGTGTAAGTGTTGAATTTGGATATATAGATTGATAGTTTATCATACAATGTTTTCAGTTACACACATAAAATATAGGAGAAACAATGACTACCATTAAGTAGCTTTGTTATGCCCAAGTACTGTTACATGATACACATTCTTTTCTTTTCTTTTCTTTTCTTTTCTTTTCTTTTTTTTTTTTTTTTGAGACAGGGTCTTGCTTTGTAGTTCAGGCTGGCCCTGAGCTCACTATGTAGCCCAGGCTAGCCCCAAACTCAGAGCAATCCTGCCTCTGCCTCCCAAGTGCTGGAATCCCTCCAGCAGGGTGTGAGGCATCACTCCCAGCATTGTGATACATGGTATTGGGGGTGGAACTCAGGACCTTACACTCGTGAGGCAGATGCTGGAAACACTGAGTTAGATCTCTGGTCTATATGCGTTATCTTATTTAGTTCTCATAACAACACTCCTCTAAAAGTAGATAGTATTATGATTTCACTTTACAGAGAAGTAAACTGACGTTTAGAACACTTAGGTGACCATGATAATATTTCATCCTAAGAAGTAGTCACTGCACCTTTGCAGTTCTGTTGTAGATCTGTGAGAAATTTGGTAAAGAATGGATGAATCTGTGAAATGAAAGTCAGTGTAACTATTGTCGAATAAGTGGTTGTGTGAATAAAAATGAATGTGTTCATTTATGTTTTGTACTTTGTAAAATTTGCAAATGAAGTGGCCTGTCCTTAAGGCATGTGGGAAGGAATAAGGAATTTAGTTTAGCTAGAAAAAAGGACATAAAATACTAAGATTATTAGGAGAGGAAAATAAGAAAATAAATGCAGGTATATACAATAGAAAGAATGAGACAGGGTTATAATTATTAGAACTTTATATATTATTAGAACTTTGTCTATTGGGTTCTGTATCATATTAGCTACCAAAAGACTGGATGATACTTAGCCATATTCATTATGTAAATGTCTGGTGGGCGCCACATTCTTCAGAGTTTCTTCTCTGTTGTTGGGTTACCAGTAGAGCAAGTATATCTTTCTTTCCAGTGCCTTGAGGTTGGAATTTCATGATCAAAGAAGAATGTGCCTAAGTTCAGCTCTCTGATTGGGTGGAGCATGGAGTAGTCTGTCCAATTCTCTCTCATTTCCCTTAACTATACAACAGTGAAACAATAGCAAGCTTTATATTATTCACAGTGAATTTCAGGCTTATTGATAAATGTTTTTTGTACTTCTCCTTTGTCTTCCCAATTATTCTACTCTGCCCTGAAGGAGTCAGCAGAATCAAAATTAAAACACAGACTCTGAAAGAGCAAATCTAAGGAATATCTCCTAAGAGTAATAGTTGTTTTTACATTTTTTGCATTTGTATTTGTAACAGTAGCACTGAATTAAAATGCTTTTGTAGGGCCGGAGGGTTAGCTGAGTGGTTCTGGCACCTGCCTCGCAAGCACAAGGTCCTGAGTTCGATCCCTGGTAACCACATACAATACTGGGCATGGAGACTCACGCCCACCAGCAATCAATGCCACGTACCACAGTGCCGGGCGTGGTGGCTCACGTCTGTAATCCCAGCACTCAGGAGGCAGAGACAGGAGGATTGCTGAGTTCAAAGCTTGCCTAGGCTACATAGTGAGCTCAGAGCCAGCCAGAACTACAAAGCGAGACCCTGTCTCAAAAAAAAAAAAAATGCTTTTGTAATGTTTCACTGAGATGTAGAAAATCCTAATGATTAATGTAACTTTAGGCTGTTCAATATTGCAAAGCTAAATGCATTTAAATAATTATTCATAGTCTTATTCTTTACCTTTGGAACAGTTTTGTTCTGAATTTGACATTATTTGAATTAATAACAACCTAATTCTTCCTGGTAATGTTTTTGTGAAAGAATGAAAAACAATTAACTGTCCTTTTTGTGGTATGACTTGAAGAGGTCTTTATTTCAACCACTCATACTTGTGGGACAGGAACAATTGAACATATTCTCCAGGCATTGTTCTAGGTACTTAAGTTATAAAGCTGAATGAGGCATCAGAATAGAAACCTTCTAGAAGGAATACAGGCATATGTGCAAAGAGAATGCCTGTATATTAGCAGTAAGGCTTAGACAGGGCATGAGTGATCTCAAATTCATACAGCATATCAAATTCACTGAAATATCCAGAGGTTGGGGAACTAAAAATATATAGCACAGTAGCACCCTAGAAATAAGCTAATGGGTTTATGTGACTGGTTAGCTATAGGAAATATGAGGGAGGGGAAAGAGCTGAATTTCTAATGTGGGTAACTGGAGGGATGAAGCTATACCCAGAATTATCAGAAAAGGAGATTTGGAGTGGGAGATGAATGAAATTTATACATAATTTTTTTTTTTTTTTGAGACAGGGTCTTGCTTTGTAGTTCAGGCTGGCCTTGAGCTTACTGTGTAGACCAGGCAAGCCTCGAACTCAGCAATCCTCCTGCCTCTGCCTCCCAAGTGCTGGGATTACAGGTGTGAGCCATCATGCCCAGCACTGTGGTGTGTGGTATTGATTGCTGGTGGGTGTGAATCACCACGCCCAGCATTGTATGTGGTTACCGGGATTTAACTCAGGACCTTGCGCTTGCAAGGCAGGCGCCAGAACCACTGAGCTAAATCTCCGGCCCTATACATAATTTTGAAATACTTCGGTGGTCTTGGTAAGTGATGTCTAGTGCCTTCAAGTAACTAAAAATGCTATTTTAAGCAAATCAAAAGGTTTTTAAAGATCCATTGTTTTTAGTGTTATGAATTTCATCAGGCTCAGTGCATTGATTGAAAAATGGCTGTTCTAGAAGGCATTATATTAAAGCAAGAAGTACTACATCGGTTCTTTATTTTTCAGAAGTATAATAGCTTCCCTACCTTCACCTGTGAGCATATTTCTGTTTAGGTCTTACTGGCCAGAAATGTTAAATATGGTAGCTTTTATTCGTAAAATGTTTGTATGTGCATGTTTCTACTTTGGGCTGCTTGGGATTATATTAGTACTGAGACCAAGGCATTTCAACAGCTGTTACTTAAATGACTAGCTAAGCAGCATTCCAACAAAGACTCAATTTGCCTGTTTTGCTTTCGTCTAATATATAAGTCGAATTTTCACTTATTAAGTGATGCTTAATTAGAAATGTCAGGATTCATGCATATTATAAATAATTTGGACCTTTTCCACATTAGATGGATAATGTGCCAATGATGTAACAAGGTTGAAACAAATGTATATCATGCAACAGTGTGAACACCTGATTGTCACACTTAAGAACTGAGGAGTCTGATTTGGACTTTAGATTTCATTAAAGTTATACAAGAATAGGGCGTGAAAAGTGTATGTAGACTTTTAGATGTAAGGAGTCAGTAGGCATCTTAGATTTTATGAAATTTGGCAACTGATGTGACAAATAAGGGAAACAGAAGAAAGAAGGATGGATGACTTTGAGGCTTTGGGGCCGGATAGCAGATGTTAAGGAGCTAAACAGCAAAATAGTTGGTGCTTTCTAAGACTTTCTGGTGAGTTTTCAAGGAAGAAGATATTGCATTTTAAAATTCCAGTCTCTTGAATACTGGTTTTGTAAATTAAATACATTTAACCTAGTTATCATACAAAGTACATGATTTCTTTAAGTATCTTTGTAAAAGCATAAAACAATTAACAGTATTTTACAAACTAGTCGTATATAATGCAATAGGTCAAAAGTCTTTGGAAACTGGGTTGTGCAAATGGTAAGAAAACAGTCTTAACAAATATAATCCTGTCCTCTGGTGGGTGTCCAAGGTCCTTATGAGAATATGGACATACAGACCTCCTGCCCTTTAGTAAAATGATACTTTCTTTAAAAATCTTTTGACTTTCTTTTGTGGGCAGTAGAACCTTTGGAAGGAGACTCAGGACACATAGAGGAAGATGGTTAGAAATTTTATGAGCTAGTGACAGATGGCTCTTTCTGCTTCTTAGACTCACCATGGGCCCCAGGCAAGGCTCAAACTCAGCAATCCTCCTGCCTCTGCTTCCCGACTGCTGGGATTACAGGTGTGAGCCACCATGCCCAGCACTGTGGTATATGGTACTGATTGCTGGGCAGTGTGAGTCACCATGCCCAGTATTGCTGTATGTGGTTACCAGGATTGAACCAGGGACCTTGTGCTTGCTAGGCAGACACCAGAACCACTGAGCTAAATCTCCAGCCCAGATAATATGTTTTTGAAACAAAGACAATAATGATCACTGCAAAATTTGCTTGAGATTTAAATGTACTAAGTGTCCAAGCAACATAAAATTCAATATTCATTTTTAACCTGGTTAGAACAAGAACATAAACCTCTTTGGGCCTCAGTCTAAAGGAGCTTGAACTAAATTCTTTCAATATTCATATAATCAAAACAGGTTTCTATGCTGTTTATATTTTTAGCTTATTGGTTTGGTTGTATTCCTTTGCTATTTCTCAGAGAGCAGGAGATACTTTCTTTTTTATTTTAAGGGTATAGTTTTCTGTGAGTCTAGTTTTTAGCAGAAGGCTTCAAAGAGGCATGTGTGGTGGTCTGCACCTCTAATGGAGGATTTCTGCAAGTTCAAGGCCAGCATGAGCTACAGAGTGATGCACTGTCTATAAAAAAGAAAAAAAGGCTTCAAAGAATCTCGGGTCAGTTGGTCAGTCAGACCTGGTCAGTACTTAAAGGAGGTTAGTTGCTACCATGAGAACTTAAGTTCTAGCCCTGAAATCACTGGTATCCTACAGGGTAGCATTGAAATGAGAATCCAGGGTTTTTTGTGTGTGTGAGAAAGAGTTCAAATCTTTTATTTTTCCTTATGGTCAGATGACTGTGGCTTTGTTTTGTTGTTGTTGAAAGCTCAGTTGGATCTGAAGGTAAAAGTAAGCTGCCAGCAGCTGTGAGATGATGTGTGACACGTGGACTGTGTCCGAGTGGAAATGCATTCCCAGTGAAGGTGCGGTGCGTCTCCAGGCTGAATGTGGCCCTGGTGGGTGGGGCTCCTCAGGAGCTGTGCTCAGGCGCCTGTAAGGTGGTAGCAATTTCTCAATTTCTTGGTGGAGCGTAGTGTTTGGGGCTGGGGCTGGGGTTTGGGTGGAGGACCTTCTGCTTTCTGCACCTGAGCGGGTTCCATGGTGATGGTGGCATGGAGGGCTGGAAAGACAGTGGCCCGAGTTGTATGTCTGGCCTGATACTGCTTTGCCAGCCTATCTTGTCCTATAAACCTGCTCCACAGACAGGTGACAGGTGTGGCTGCTGAGGCCTGTGATTTGCCTGGTTGGTTCTGAGTCATCATAGTGCTTCAAATGATGACATTCAACATGAGGTCAAGGGGTCAGTGAAGTGTGACAGAGTTTTAGTCCTCTGTGCAGCACAGATGTTTTCTTCTTGTGAACCTTGTCTGGAAGACTATCTTAAAATTTTTTGTTTTATTTTATTTTGCTTTATTTCCCATCTTATAAAGACGAAAAATGTTTGTCAAAGTTCCCGCTTTCCATTCTGACCACTCTCCTCTCCCCTCCCCTCTTACTGGAATTGTGTTTTAAGGATTATAGCAGGCACAGTTACAGAAGATACACTTAACAATTGTAGCTTTGTTCAGTCTCACAAAGTAATCTCTCTTGCCACCTCTTTATTTCTGTTCTACTGAAGAATATTGCACACAATGAGTGTAAAAAGTGCACAAAATAAAACCTAAGAGAGGGCTTCTTGAGCATTTCAAGAAGCCTTAGCTTCCCCTCCTCCTTTTTTCACCTAGTGAGGTATATTGAAGTAGTAATGATAAATCCATGTACTAGGAGGCCCACTGGAAGCATTTGTGAGTACTTTTTAAAAAGAGAGGCTGCCATCTAAACTATATCAGGGCTTAAGTTGACTAGACAATCTATTTCAGTGACTTTTTAACCTCCAGTATTATGTCTTGGAAAAGTTTGGAGTTATTTGTTAGACTACTTATATGAAACAGTTGGGCAAAGTAGACAATGCAACAACATTTATTTATGAAGATTGCTCTGGTTTTGCATGTCTTTGCTGATAACTTTAAGATAACCTCCATTATATTTTAAATGTATAAACAGTCCTATACTTTATGCCTGTATAATACATAGGGAATATAAGAAGAGATATTTCAGAGCAAAACTTACAGTGATTGAAACAGCTTATTTTTGAATGTGAATATCTCATCTGTGATTTCTAGCATCAAACCTACAATTCCAAGATAAGGTGAATCTTCATACATGATTATCTACATAGAAAATATAGAACATATAGTAACTTCTTGACTGCAGCATTTGCTTTGGTCCTAATCATCCTTAACATTGCAACTAGATGCCTCTTTTCCTCAAGGAATCCCTTACCTTGCTTGACTTTTTCTTCTTTCATAACAGTTATCTTCTGATATTACACAAAATTCCAAATTTCTTCTGTAGTAGGCTTTGAAGGGCAAAGGTCTTAGTCATGTTTTTGTTTTTGTTTTTACTGGTGTGTTTTAGCGGTTTTCATTGCAACATTATTTGTATTAGTACATAGTAACTTATGGAGTTGGCTTAATGTTAAAAGTGTATAGTAGATAAGAAATTAAGTAAAACTTCCTATGTTTACCTCTGGTATACATAATGACTTAGGATTTTAGAAAGTGTGAGAAGAGCTAGTTATGGTGGTCTGTACTAGTAGCACCCAAGACATCACAAGTTGTGAAGGCTAAACTGAGCTATATATTGAATTCAGGGCCAGCATAACATAGCCAGACCCTGTCTAATGGAAGAAGCTGGCAAAGAAAATGTTACTGACAATAACTATTGAATTCACATTGTAGAAGGGATTCTCCATCATCCTTCACCCCTACTGGGGATTGTACTCAGAACCTTGTGCTGGCCAGGCAGGTGCAGTGAGCTACATCCCCAGCCCAGGGATTTTTGATTTCCAGTTTTTGTTAACATTTCAGAGAGCTACAATAAATGCTTGTTTTTTCTTAATTAAAAAGACATTCATGATATTTCCTTTCTGCTTTGGTGAGCATTAGTTTGTGTTCACAAAACTCTTGGGCACTGTTCAGTGTCGCTGCATTGGCTCTCACAAGTAGGATTCACTTCTAGAGCCATTTCTGTTATCCCTGTTTCTTCATTGTTTGTATTTTTAAAAATAACCACCATGATTTTATAAAAATCTCATACCTTATAAAATGTATTTTGTTTAGGATCTTTTTTTTTTTTTTTTTTTTTTTTTTTTGAGGCAGGGTCTCGCTTTGTAGTTCAGGCTGGCCCTGAGCTCACTATGTGGCCCAGGCAAGCCTCGAACTCAGCAGTCCTCCTGTCTCTGCCTCCTGAGTGCTGGCATTACAGGCGTGAGCCACCGCGCCCGGCACTGTGTTATGTGGTATTGATTGCTGGTGGACGTGAGTCTCCATGCCCAGCATTGTATGTGGTTACGGGGATCGAACTCAGGACCTTGAGCTTGCGAGGTAGGTGCCGGAACCACTGAGCTAAATCTCCGGCCCTAATTTTTTGTTTTTTAATACACATTATCTTTCTTGTAACCTTTGTGTGTCTTTTACACTATATAAGTAGCTATAATAAACTGACATTTGTTAGTATTCTATGTGATGATGTTTTTATGGATTTAAGAGGACTTTAAATATTTGAAACAGTCTTGCTAAGTGACCTAGGCTGACCTTGAACTCATGAGCCTCTTGTGGGCTGGGATGTTCATCACTATGCCTGGCTCCACAGTTGTTTGTTTTGTTGTTGTTTAGCCAGGCTCTGTTCAAGTTTGTTCTCAAGCTGTCTAAATAACATCATCTTCTCAAAGGGCAGGATTATTTATATCATTATGATATGAAAGAATTAATTTTTTTTTTTCAGTACCAGGAATTGAACTTGGGCCCTTGTGCTTCCAAAGTAGGTGTGGTACCACTTGAGCCAAATCCCCAATCCCTAGGAACTTGATTTTTTTTTTGTGTGTGTCTTAAACTCATCTGCTTTATTTTCTGCACATTTTATACACATACATATACACATGTGTACCTAAAGCCACACTAAGCAAACATAAAATGCTTCAGGAGGATATAGGAAGCTAGGGCAAGAGAGGATGTGAGAACCATACAGGTTTTTTTTATTACTTCTGAATGGACGATTCTTCAGCAGGTTTGATGCTGACACTTCCAATCGTGACCAAAAAGCTTCAAACCAAGCAATCAAAGGGAACCATACCCAAAATCACAATAATCTAGGAACTTGATTTTTAAAATTAAAAGTTCAAGAAGTCCTTATTCTTCTCCATGTACACTTACTGCTTTGAAAGTTTTGGAAGACAGAGAAATACTGAAGTTTTAAAATTAGTGAAAACATTACATTGATGGAGTGTGGTGAGAGACTCACTGATCACAGTAAAGTAAGAATAAAGTGCCAAGGAGAGGAGAGAAACAAATAGAATAATTTACTTTAGTACTTATAAATGTATGTTAGTTTGTGTATTGTACATGTACACATGGGTGAAAACAAGTTTCTCTTGGATTGGTCTCTTTGGGTTCATTTTCAGTTCAAACATTGTGCTTCTAATACATGAGGCTCAAATCTGCACCCTCCTTTGGCCCTGGCACAGCGGTGCTTGGAAAAGAGTGGGTATCCCACAGGCACCAATGCAATCCTGTTCCATTGTTCCCAGTGTGCAATTCCCATATATTTCAGCTTACTACTGTAAGTTTACTCGTTTACTTAAGTTTAGTTACTTAGGAAATATATTGTCTAGTTTCAACCAGATCTCACAGAAAGAGTCTTTGCAAAGAAACTGCATATAGAAGCAACAATAGGGAGAGTGCTAGAGCTGACACAAACTATAGAAATAAACTCTTCATTTGCTCTGAAATGATCTAACAGTTTTAGAAGATACTTCAAAAACAGTCTTATGAAGAAAAAATGTTTGAAACATTGGTACCCACACTTTTAGCACTACTGAGTCTTTTTCTAAGAGTATGTGGTGCCTAATAAGATCAACAGAATAAGAATGCTATAAGCAAAAGCAAAAACAAAGAAAGGGAAAGTGTAGCACATGAGAATAAATAAGGTATTTATTTTTGTTATTTACCTTTGTTTGATATCTTAGTGGCAAATGTCAATCATTAATGAGTAGAGTATATGTGCCAAAAACTTTCTGATAAGAGTGCTTTGCTATTTTTGGATAATAAGCAGCACTATATAGCTTTAGCTCAAAAATCAATGCTTATGGTAAAATACATGATTTTCATGAATACCAACCCTGAGTTTTAGAATCTAGTGATATCTAGTTGTTGTGTAAAATTAAGTCACAATGTCTACAGAACATTTTGCCTGTGGTTCCTCAAAGAATGTACACCAAGTGTACATTTTGCTCTTAGTATCAAAATACAAGTATCTCGTGCCCAGAAACTTTGGAACTGACTCTCATACTTCTCTTGAATCACCAGAGGTTGTTAGAATGTTGTATGTTGGCATAACTACATATGATTTCAGTCAGCATGTGATATGTTTCATGGATGCTACTTTTACCTCCTCAATTTCCTTATGATTTAGCGACTTAAAAATTGCACAAGTGGTTTTCAGTATTCCCGCTTAGCATCCCTTCTTTGAAACTGTGTGACACATTAACTTTTACATTTGCATAAAGGGTTCACGGCGTATAATATACTGTATCTTCCCAAATGAGAGCGGTTGGGATAAATCCTGTGAAATGTAAACTCTGAAGAAATTACAGATGAGCAAATTCTGATAATGTTTCAAACAAATTGTTTTCTTTATTAATCAAAATATGTAGAATGCAACATTCCATCCTTTTTTTTTTTAAATTTGAGACAGGGTCTCACTTTGTAGTTCAGGCTGGCCCTGAGCTCACTATGTAGTACAGGCAAGCCTGAAACTCAGCAATCCTCCTGCCTCTGCCTCCCAACTTCTGGGGTGACAGGCGTGACCCATCACCCCCGGCATTGTGGTGTGTGGGACTAACTGCTGGTGGATGTGAGTCACCACACCTGATATTGTTGTATGTGGTTACTGGTGATCGAACCACGGACCTTGTGCTTGCTAGGCAGGCGCTGGAACCACTGAGCTAAATCTTTGGCCCCTCCATCATTTTTAAAAAAATGTTTATCTTTATTGGTACAGTATATATACATATCATGATCATACTCAATATTGGAAATTTGTACCAGTATATGACACAATATTATGAACAGTCATGCATTTGTCCCTAATGAAGTAATACTGACCTGAGCTGAGTTGATTGGTTTGAGAGGACCCTGTATGCAAATGTGTTTTATTGAGCTCATCTTGTGCACTTGCTACATACCAGGTACTTACTGCTGCTGTTGTTTATGATAGCTTAGGGGAGATTTTCACTGGTGGGGATGTTCAAGGCATAAACATGATTTCAAACACAAAATTTGGAATGAAATCTTAAACTGAATTTGTTTTAGGGCACACTGAATACTGTCCTTTCCTTTTTCTCATCAGCAACAGCAGCTTGTGATTGGCCGTCCCGGATACTCAGTTGCACATCCCCACATCAATGCACTGCCAATGGTAAGATTTCCTCCTGCTCCATCCCCACAGTGTCTCCAGAGCTCGAGTCTTTTCTTGTTTTCTTGGGTTTTTTGAGAATTTTGAAGTTTCCTCAATAATTTGACAAAATACATGTTAATTATGGAATTCAAATTAAAGTGAGTTAAATATTGAAAAAGAACCCCTACTTTGAAATTTTCTGCATTTTGTACTTTTCATAACTTATTAGCTATGATTATCAGGATAAGAAATATATAGTGATGAACTTGTGTTTTGTCAAATGAACTGCACTTTGTAACAAAAGTTTTTGGTTAAAAAATCCAATAGCTCATCTGTTTTAGCTCATTTTACTAAGTTTTGGGGCATTGTATTTATCCTCATTTTAATGTGTAGCTATATGTCTAAAATTTTACTTAATACTTACTTTTATTTAATGAACAACTTTAAAGAGAGCCATGCTTTTCTATTTTAAAATATCCTTTAAAAATCTTTCATTGTGGAATATAAATGTCAGTCATATGATAAAGCAGAAAAACTACTGAAGGCTATAGTGCCAGTTCTGGGATTTACTTTATTTTTTAACTGCGATAATAATCTGTCATGACTTTTGGCAAGTATTCTTGTAAAAAGTAGATAATGGAATTGGTTTAAATTTCTGAGGTCCATTGTAGCTGTAGACTAAGTAAGCTTGTCGCTTGGCTAGAATTTAGAGCGATTTTCCCAGCTAAATAGTGATGCTATGTAGAGGTCAGTAAATAGCATAAGAATGAATTTTTATTGTTTTATTTTTTTCATGTTCACAATTGAAGCTGTGGCCCTGCATATGCTAATTGCACACTCTCCACTGAGCTATATCCCATTTTAAAAGAATTCATTACTTCAAAAATTAACATCTATCTAAAAAGTTTTCTTTAGTGCATTACCACAGGTTTTTACTCATTTTTACTAATCAAATTATAGTTTTAAGCCTTAGATCAGGGGAGAAATGATTAATGTTTATAGACTGGTGAGAGGATAATGCATCAGTCTGAAATGAAAATCATTAAAAATTAGCAGGAGCTAGTTTAAGATACCTCTGAAAGTACTTCTAAGAAATGACTCATCTTAACGATGGATTTGATGTTGGTAAAGAGGAGAATTTCCATTGACTCAGTTTATCTTCTGTGGGAAGAAGTGGATTTTTTCCATTCTGGCCTAGGCCCCGTGTCTCTGATCTCTCCCTCTTCCCTCTTAACTCTCCTAAGCTTCAGCAACTGAGAGGGGGAATTGAAGAACATCTAAAAATATTTTTTACCCAGTTTTACCTAGCAATAGAGATATTAGTTTTTCACTAATTTATGAAAAAAGGGTCTTCTGGCTTGCTTGGGTGCCTCATTAATCACCATTAAATCTGCTCTTTCTTCTGTTAGTTCCATAGAGCTTGTCACGTAAGAAGCATAAGCTTTGGCTGCGGAGTTTGTGTTCTTGGCTTTTTGAAGTTCGTGTTTGAAACCTGTTATTTTTCTTGGATGTTAGAGTGTTATTCTTCGTGGCATATCCTCCCTGGCCTAGAATTCAGCCCTGTCGGCTGTCTGAATTGCAGGTGCCGCAAACCCATTTGCTGCTATGTCTCTCAACAGTGTCTGTTGAGTGTGTGTTTTTTTTTTTTTTTTTTTGGAGACAGGGTCTTGCTTTGTAGTTCAGGCTGGCTCTGAGCTCACTATGTAGCCCAGGCAAGCCTCGAACTCAGCAATCCTCCTGTCTCTGCCTCCCGAGTGCTGGAATTACAGGCGTGAGCCACCACGCCCGGCCTGTTGAGTGTGTTTTTTAATGTGCTACTCCAGTAGACTATCTTGTTTGTTTTGTTTTGGGAATAGTTCATAGACTATTTTAAATTATATCATCCCAAACATAATGAACAATTTCTTTGAAAATCTCTAAAATCATTTTTTGTTTGTTTGTTTGTTTTAGACAGGGTCTCACTTTGTAGTTCAGGCTGTCCCTGAGCTCTCTCTGTAGCCCAGGCAAGCCTCGAACTCAGCAATCCTCCTGTCTCTGCCTCCCAAGTGCTGGGATTACAGGCGTGAGCCACATGCCTGGCACTGTGGTGTGTGGCACTGATTGCTGGTGGGTGTGAGTCACCACCCCCCAGTATTGTTATATGTGGTTACCGGGAATTGAACTCAGGACCTTGCACTTGCTAGGCAGGCACTGGAATCACTGAGCTAAATCTCCAGCCCTCTAAAATCATTTTTATGCCATGATCACAGAAATGTAAGCTTGTTAGGTATATATAGGTTAGTGTTAAGAGATGACAAAGGCTACGATTAAAGCAAGCATGCTTGTATTCTAGGCGAGAACCTTGGAACTATTTCTCCATGTTTGAATACTATGCTAGTAAATTTATAATACTGTTTCAAAACTGGTGCTTTTCTTAGGAATCTCAGCAGTGCCATAGAATTCCGGGTTAAACCCGTGCTATGTGTATCACAGCAGTCTGTCTTCATCCACACCTTCTTTCTGAGGTTTCAGTTATCTTTGCTCAGTTCCAGAAATGAACAATTCATGAGTAAATATGACATGCAAATTCTGAGATTGTGATTTCAATTCATTTGGAATTCTTTCTAAAATTCAGTAGTAGATTGTGGAGCCCCTTGGTAATTTTAGGGTTTTTTTTAAATTGAATTCTTTATTGGTACAATTTATATACATCTCAAAATCACATATAACATTGGGAAATTTGTACCAGTATATGCCACAAGTTAATTCTCATTTTTACCCATATCCCTACCCACCCTGTTTTTGTTTTTTGAAAAAGTTCCATACTGTATTGCACAGTCCCACCAAAACAGAGCACCAAGATTTCAATTTCACATCCTGGGCAATATTTTCACTTAACAGTGATCATCCTAGTGGATATGTGTTTTTATCACTTTAATATCCAATAAGTTAACTGTGGTTTTTTTCATTTTGTTTTGTTTCTGTTTTGAGACAGGATCTCTCTTTGTAGTTGAGGCTAGCCCTGAGCTCACTAGGTAGCCAGGCAAGCCTCGAACTCAGCATTGTGGCATGTGGTAGTGATTGCTGGTGGGTGTGAGTCATCACGTGCAGTATTGTTGTATATAGTTACTAGGGATCAAACTCAGGACCTTGCGCTTGCTAGGCAGGTGCTGGAACCACTGAGCTAAATCTCCAACCCAGTTAACGGCTTTTAAATCTATTTTTAGAGAATGTCATCAAACTTTCATACATTATATTTATTTAGTCATCTTGTATGTTTCTTTAATAGTTCTACTTTACATACTATGTCTTTATATGTAATTAAGTATGTACCACCAAGATTATAGCTGAAAACAGTTCTGTTTTAAATTTTTGCTGCTTACATTCTACTGTAATTTACTATTGGAAATGCTATTTTAATGTGCCTAAATTATCATATGTGATTTCTCTGCCCCCAACTTTATAGTTGAGCTATTTGTTTCATTTTTAGTAACTAGAATTTAAAAATTTAGGTTTCATATTGTTTTGCAAGTTCATGAAGCATCTGTACCATTTCTGATGGAGGTACATTCTTCTTCCCCTGTGGCTAACTATGTTGTTTTTTCTTAAACAACTATGTTTATCTTACTAGTTTTTAAAGAACAATCAAATATATGTGTATGGCTACTATTTGGGAGACAGTTGATAGCATCATGAGAGATAGCCCTCCTCTTTAGAGCCATCTAGTGCTCCATTGCATATATATGCCCCAGCTATTGTAAAAGTTGTTTTATAGGACAATATAAATGTGCATGCAGCGTTCACTCATTTTACCAGATCCTTTTCAGGTATTACATGATTTTGATATTCTAGCAACAAACAGAAAAGTCTGTTTTCTTATTTTACATTGTATAATGAAATAGTATTTCATTGTAGTTCTAATTTACATCTTTTCCTGAGTTTTAAAGTTATTTGTAGTTCTTTTTCTTTTAACTGTTCCAAAGATGGATTCTTATTGTAATGAGAAATCTCTCACCCTTTCCTGTTGATTAGTCCCTTTAGCCACTTTTCTCTTGTTCTGATCTTTAGTCATACTATAACTTCTGAAAATTAATTTTATTTAACAAGAATTCCTACTAAGAATGTAACTATGCTATAATCACCTTATTAGGTTAAATTTTGTGGAACTGACTACTTGATTATAACGTATTTAATTTTTTCCGGTAATGGGGATTGAACTCAGGACCTTGTGCTTTCAAGGTAGGTGTGGTCCCACTGAGCTAAATCCTTGGCCCAGTTGTAACCATTGTATTTGAAAGATGAATCTAGAAAGTTTTGAAGGTAGAGTTGGAGAGTGAGAAGGGAAAAGATAAGGAGACCAATACAGGAGGCCTGTGAAACATAGGTTACTGTGACAGGCAGTTGGCCTCCACTAATGTGGAGGTCCCTGAAGGACACGGTAGACCCTGCCCATGAGTTGTTCGTTGGAGGGGCAGGGAAGCCAGGCTAATTGTCTACCAACCTTGCTCATTATTAGTGGAATGATGCTTCACGGTGAGCAAGGCGTCAGCTCCTTGGTGCTTCCTCCCTGAATGGTCTGCGAGTGAAGAAGCCCTTAAGTGCTTTGCGGTTGAGATACGGCCTGTGTACTCAGGAGGGCTGAGTGAGGAAGGGGTGTGGGTGAGGCACTGTTCTGCACCAGCGTCTCTTCCTTTCACTGGGCGAATTTCCCAGTATCGATGAGTAAATCCTCTCTTTTATTCACAAACTGCTCTGGTGTGTTTTTAAACATCTTTTCTTCCCAGACTTGATTCTAAAAGAATGTGTAATAATAATTTATGATTGGTGGTACATAAGGGTAAAATCTCAAAAAGTTGTGTGTCTGTGAAGGCCTAGGTACCAAGAAACAGTCAGTTTTGTATTGAGAACCCAATGATTTGTTCATTTTTACTATTGGCTTCTCAGGTGTAACAGTTATAAATTAATGTTTTTCATTAGTTTATTGCCATTTTTATCCTTGATTAGTATGTGATTTTAAAGTGGTGTTAACTGAAGAATGACACTGCCATATGGACAGCACTGTGTGAAGTGTTCGTTTTGATTTAGACTGCTAGAGAGCTAATTTTTCAAATCAACAGTAAGAGGACTTACATTTAAAAAACTTTACATCTGTACAGTTTATAAAAAAATTTTTAAATGAGTGTAAAAAGCAGTGTATACCCAAATTAGAGTTATCTTTCATGATCCCCTGTATCCTTGTTATTAGATAAGTGTTACATGATCTGCAGCTGAAATAACATAATCTAAAATAGAGCCTGAGACACTGAAAAAAAAAGAAACTTTGGTTACTTAGACTTAATAGTTACTAGATGCAACTGTAGAACTTGTGATAAATTACTCTTATTTAGAAACTGATTCTTCATGCATCAGATAATTTTTGTATCTGTTTAAGTTCTTAACATAAATATTTTCATCAAGAAATAAAATGCATTGTCTCGAGGAACATATTGTGAGAAGTACATGCACTGCTCTTTACAGAATTAATGTTTGATTTTAAAGCCGAAGATTTTTTATCACTGACTATTATATGGCTTATTTTTAAGTTTTTGTTTTGTTTTGTTTTGTTTTTTGAGACAGGGTCTTGCTTTGTAGTTCATGCTGGCTCTGAGCTCACTATGTAGCCCAGGCAAGCCTGGAACTCAGCAATCTTGTCTCTGCCTCCCGAGTGCTGGGATTACAGGCGTGAGCCACCATGCCCAGCATTGTGGTATGTGGTGCTGATTGCTGGTGGGTCGTGAGTCACCACGCCCAGCATTGTATGTGGTTACCAGGATTGAACTCAGGGCCTTGCACTTGCAAGGCAGGCACTGGAACCACTGAGCTAAATCTCCAGCCCTGTTTTTAAGTTTTTAAAAGCTTTTCAGCCTCTCACACTCTCCATACTGCACTAAATTTAGTCGTTTTAGGTTCTGACCAATTAGGGTTGAATTGTTTGCTCCAGTCTCAGCAATGTGACTATACAGCTTGCTTTCATGTGTATAATGAAGAGATTTAGAGGCTCTCTTTTCCATTCTTCCTTTTTTATCCACGCATCTTCATGGTGGATGGAGAATATTGCATGGTTGTAAGTTTTTGATCCAAAGAGAAATTAATATGTCACTGTTTAAAAGATTTCCAGTTAATTAATGTTCTTGTTTGCTTCCTTAAATTCTGCTCTTTTACTTAAGTTAATCTCAGTCATGTCTTCATTGGAATTTTGATTGTTCGTCATGCCTGTTTTGCCCCCCTTTACTCCTACTATCTCCTGTAAGAAGAATCTTTTTTTCTGTTTTTTTGTTTTTTTTTTTAAACAGAGTGTCATTTTTGTAGCCCAGGCTAACCTCAAACTCACAGCAGTCCTCCTGCCTCTGCCTCCTGAGTGCTGTGATTACAGGCATGTGCTACCACACCCAGCACTGGGATACATGGTGCCAGAGATTGAACAAAGGACCTTGCACTTGCAAGGCAGATGCTAGAACCACTGAGCTAAATCACCAGCCCAAGAAGAATCTTTTTAAAAAGATTGAAATGCTAAAATTCTTATTTTATATATAAAGGACATTGATTTTCTATTAAATATATGATGGGATCAGTTTCTATTTTCCTTGATGTTTAAAAAAGATGACCATAGAAGTTTGTGCATTTGATAGAATTGCATAGTTTAAATTTGGTAGAAAATTTTAAATGTGTAGGAAATACCGAAGATATTTTTGATAAATTTAAAAGACTAAAATTGAAAAGGTTAATATATGTTGTAAAAGAGTAAATAGTTTATGTAAATACCACCTTAAGTTGTTGTCATCCATGTTTTATTGATGCTCTAACCAAGTCTTGCGCACAGGTCTGTTTCCTTTGCTAAAAACATGTTTGACTTGTGTTCTGGTGTTAGAAGCAATCACTGTGGCATGTTGGAACTAGATTCTCTCAGAGACCAGTTGTTGCTCCGTACATGATTTGGCTGGACAATTAGGAAAAGAACCATCACAGGATTTCTTAAACACTTTTATGAATTAAAACTAAAGGGTTTAGTTTTTCCTGACTTAAGCTTTTGATTATTTCCACTTGAAGGAAAGAATTCCACCTTTGGGCATATAGGAACTACCTTTTCAGTTGGAGGTAGGGGAGAATAAATGACTTTCCCTAAAAAATACTTCTTAATTATTTCAGATAATAAAAAATAATATATTTAATAGCTCATTACTTTCAAGCAATACCCGTACCACTTATCATTTTAAATTCCCTGTCCCCCACAAAAAAGAAAAAAACCCTTGGGCTCTGGCCATGGTATATTGATATAAATTGATGTAAATTAATTTCAGAAAAAGACTTTCTGTGTCTGGTGTCATCCCATGAAGACACCTTTGTTAGAACCACCATCGCGTAGCTTTTTGTCTGTGTGTGAATGTGTGGCCGACTATGCACGTCTCCACACGACTCTTGTTTGCTTTGGGTTGCCCACCCTTTGACCTCCATGTGTAGACCTGCTGTGTTCAGTGTAGTACACGCTACCAGCATGTAGCTGTGGATCACATTAGAAGTGTGTATTAGAATTTATGTGTTGTAAATATAATTCATGTAGGGTCTTGGATACTTAAAACAAGGAAAACTCCTCAGTTTACAAATAATATCTTCCAGCCGGGTGTGATGGCTCATGCCTGTAATCCCAGTACTCGGGAGGCAGAGACAGGAGGATTGCTGAGTTTAAGGTTTGCCTGGGCTACATAGTGAGCTCAGGGCCAGCCTGAACTACAAAACGAGACCCTGTCTCAAAAAAGAAAAAAAAAAATCTTCCAGAAGACCACTTCCCGTTGCAAGATATTCCACAGGTGCCTGAAACTGGACGGTATCATCACACACACACACACACACACACACACACACACACACACACACACACACACACACACATTTGTGAAGGATGGCTTAAGAGATTTTCTGGTGCAGTAAATTTTACAAGAAGGAAATGCTGTCTGAGGTACTATGCTGAAATCGTTAGCCAGTGGAGTAACTAGATTTTGTTAGATTTTTGTTTTGTTTTTGATGCAGGGTCTTCCTTTGTAGTTCAGACTGGCCCTGAACTCACTATGTAGCCCAGGAAAGCCTTGAGTTCTCAGCAGTCCACCTGATTCTGTCTCCTGAGTGTTGGGATTACAGGTGTGAGCCATGATTCTGTTATTTTTGTGGTAAAAAGCAGATGGTCACTTTTCAGGATTCTGTGTTTTAAATGTAATGCTGTTAAAATACATTGCTATAGGACATGAGTTTTAGCTCAGTGGTTCCAGTACCTGCCTAGCAAGCGCAAGTTCCTTGATTTGATGGTAACCACATACAGCAGTACCAGGCATGGACCAGCAATCAGTACCACATACCACAGTGCCGGGAGTGGTGGCTCACACCTGTAATCCCAGTACTGGGGAGGCAGAGGCAGGAGGATTGCTGAGTTTGAGGCTTGCCTGGGCTACATAGTGAGCTCAGAGCCAGCCTGAACTACAAAGTGAGACCCTGTCTGAAAAAAAGAAAAAAAAAGGACAGTACTTTTAAAATTAAATTCTAAAAGTTTAGGTCTCTGAGAAAATAGTGGTAGAAGATAGAGGAAACTGCAGAAAACAGCTCCTGATCAGAATAGAACCCTGAAGAATGCTTTCTCTTATTTGCCATTATATATGTTGTTTAGACTGTAAGTTGTAATACCAAATTAAAATAGGAAGTGTGTTCACTATAAATCAACCTCTCTTTTAGAAATTGCTACCTCAGGCGCACTTGTCCATCCCAACCCTTTTAAGGTTAGGGAGAACAAAGTTTGTTCTTACCATGGTCACTTTATTTTCACCTTTGCTTTTACTAACCGGGGAGAAATGCTGTTGGTACTTCAAAGATAAACTGTGATACTTTGCAGAGGTGAACCCCACATGACTGAGAAATGGAACTGTGTATGCCAAGTTATTTTAAAATCACTTTAAATAATGTAATTGAACAAGTTTTGCAAACCAGTCTTTCAGTGAATGTTTCATTATATGTTTACAACTTCTAAAAGATATTGTAAGGTGTTTGACAGATTCTTGATAGTAGATTACTGATTGTCACACTGCTAGAGTTTTAATTGTTGCAGGTAACTTCAACATCAATTTAAGCAATAATTAAATACAAATAAAGTAGAGCATCAGTTTATCTTTGAACTTAAAGCGAGTAGTTTTGTTAGGTAGGATTAGTGAGAACAGGTTAATTATACTAAAGGTTAATTGTACTGTATTACAGCAGAACCTTGATTTGTTGCAGAATAGAAAGCATAAGCACGAACTTTTTTTTTTAAGGCAAGGGTCTCGCTTTGTATTTCAGGCTGGCCCTGAGCTCACTACGTGACCCAGGCCAGCCTTGAACTCACAGCAATCCTTCTGCCTCCTGAGTGCTGGGATTATGGGCATGTGGTGCCGTCATTGTGGTGTGTGGTACCGAGGGATCCAACTCTGGACCTTGCGCTTGCCAGTCAGTTGCTGGATCCACTGAGTTCAATCCCCCACTCATGCACAAACTTTTTTTTTTTTTTTTTTTTTTGAGACAGGGTCTCGCTTTGTAGTTCAGGCTGACCCTGAGCTCACTATGTAGCCCAGGCAAGCCTGGAACTCAGCAATCCTCCTGTCTCTGCCTCCTGAGTGCTGGGACTGCAGGTGTGAGCCACCATGCCCGGCACTGTGGTGTGTGGTGTTCATTGCTGGTGGGCATGAGTCACCACGCCCAGCATTGTATGTGGTTACTGGGGATTGAACTCAGGACCTTGCGAGGCAGGTGCCGGAACCACTGAGCTAACCCTCCGGCCCTCATGCACAAACTTTTTAAAAAAGGTTTGCATCCTTTCACTACAGTAAGTCCCTCCTCCCCGAGTTAGTCTTGTGATAAAGAAAAGCCAGGTTCTATTTTTTGAGAACTGGCAAAAAAAAAAAAGTTATACAAAGGGAAAACAGTCATTAATACAGAAGATTATCACAACTATAAACTATAATTATTGTTTTACTGCCTACTATTATTAAACAGCTGTCTAAAAGGCTCTAATAATTTTTCTCATTATTTTAGTTTTTATCCAGTTTCTTAATTGGGGACAGTTACGTGCTACTTGTAGATTTACAGTATATATGTACTCTGTGTGGCCAAAACAAGTATCTTTTTGCTTATAATGTGGTTAGTTATTACTAATTCTGCCTAGCTAATAATGATATTAAGACTGTTAGGTCCTTAACACTGTCCTTAACACTAAAATTTACAAAGCAGCTGGGTGGGGTGGCACAGGCCTGTAATCCTATCCTTTGGGAGGCTGAGGCAGAAGGATCACCAGAGTGTGAGGCCAGCTTGGGGTACATAGTGAGTTCAAAGCCAGCTTAAACTACATAGTGAGACCCTGTCTCAGGAAAAACAAAACAAAAAAAATTACAAATCATTTGCTTTTTGCTGTTTAAGATTTTTTTTGTCCCTTTCATAATTTGAAAATTAATTCCCTTCTGCTATGCCCAGTGTTTATAGTTACACTTCATACCTAACAAAAATAATGTATTTTAAAAAATTTTTAGAATCATTCAGTGTTAACATTGGCGAAATATTTTTGTGATTACAGGAGTCTTCCCTTTCATAAGGATACTACATTCCAAGACCTCCAGTAGGTTCTGGAAACTCAGATAATGTAGTAGTGTTTACTATATGTACCCCTATGCAAAAATGCCTTGAAAATATTTAGTTTATAAATTGAATACAATAAATAACAGCAAATTTTAAAATAGGACAATTGTAACAATGTAGTAAAAGTTACTTAAATTTTTGAATTGTTTACTTCTGTAAATTTGTATTTAATATTTTTGGATTGTGGTGAACTGCGGGTAACTGAAACTGTGACAGGGGAAGTGGATGAGGGAGGACGAGCATATCTAATTCAGTGCCCTCATTTTACAGATGAGGAAACTGAAGTCTTAGACTAGAACAGAGAACTCCTGACTCAGTCCAGAACTCTTGTACATCATGCTGCTTGGTGTTGGTGGAACTCAGCAACATCATATACAGGGTGAGCTTTTTTCCTTAAGATACATGACCACACAAGTGATTTGCAGAACTCATCACTTGCTCTTCATCATTCCTTGCATTCATTTTCTTTCCTTTTCTTTTTTTTTTAAACAGTATCTATTTTAATCCATTATGTCTTCCAATTACTTGGTTTTAGACCTGGAACATTTTTATCTAAAAGGTTATGTATATGAGCTGAACCAGTTCACTGATTCAGTACCAACCAGCTAGTATATATGAGAGGCCTTAGGTATTTTTAAAGTTTGGATATGTTTTATTTTGATACCACTACCACTTAGTATTTAACTACTCCTTTTAACAGTTAATCTTTTAGTAAGATGGTTTCTTATCAGAAGCTTTTGCAGCTATACCAGGTACTATCACAACATAGTGGGATCTGTAACAGAAATGATTGGTAGAATCTTACATGTAGATGTGTAAAATGAATTATAAGTCAGTACAGAAGTATTGTTTTCTGAGAACAGATATGGTACCAGATACAAGAACATTTTCTCGTGAAATAACAAAATACTGTGAAACATCAGCCAGCAGCGTGAGGTAATTGGAGTAAAAGAGGGCCTATCCTACGAATGCACTAATGGAAGTGTTCATGTTTAAGACTGAGTTATTTTCTATATTGATGCTCAGATTGCATCAACTTGGCTCTTGTGTCCTTTTGACAAGACCTTGCAGTTGGGGATAGTGTATTTGCTTTGTGATTTGACAAGATATTAAAATGTGACAGTTTTCAAGGGTAACTCAAGGACGATTTCAAGTTCTCATGATTTATAGGTTTCATTTTCACCTTTATATTACTGCAGTTTTTCAGAGACACAGTGTTAATTGTGTATATAAAGAGGATAGTTCTGAGGCACTTTATCATTGAAAGTATTGATTAGCCTCTGAGTCCTTGGGCACTTGTGCGTATGTATGAGACGAGTTCTGCTGTGGAAAATAACTCAGAGATAATAGAGGTTGGAAAATCCCATGATGAGCCATCTGTAAGCTAGAGAAACCAGGAAGCCACAGTGGGAGGTGTTGGGGAATAAAGTTTTATGTCCACTTACATTGGGCGAGAGTGACCATCACAACCACCTACCTTCTATTCTTATTGTCTTCAAGTTTTTATAAACAGTCTCATTTACTTTTGCTTTTGTGAAAGAGTAAGAGTTTATAGAATCTTTTATTTAAGGAAAATTAACAAGTCTTACATTTCCATTTTTTACTTATTTTACATAAGATAAGTAGCCTTGATACCAAATTGCACTTTCAGGGAACACAAAGGTGCTGATGCTCAGCCTCTGAAAATGCTCAGTAATGCTTTCCTGGACAGGATCCACATTTCCTGGACAGGATCCCATTGAAATCAGAGGCATTTTGTAACACTTAGATAGAGATATGTTGAAGGCTTTGGGTACCTTTGATTGGTTTATTAGCCATTGTAACATCTCCCTGACTGCCCACCTACCTGCATGTTAACTGATTATGATCAGGTGAACTAAATCAAAAATCTAGAAGCATTATACAACTATAATTTTTCTCTAAAGATATCTAAGAAAAGAGTTCTAGATAATGGTTTTATTTGTACATCAATTATGCTTTGATATCTTCCCTATGCTGGAGCCTTAAGGGCTACATTTTATGATTTATAAATTTTTTAATTTGTATCTTTACTGGTACATTGTATATACACATCATGATCACACTCAGATTGGGACTTTGTACCAGTATATGACTCAATTCTCATTTTTTCCAATTTCCCCCACCAACCCCACAGCCTGCCACCCCCCAAATACATAGGCTTTGTTTCCCTTATTTTATTACCATCCCATTTTTTCTTTACCCCTCATTACTCACTCCTCCACCACATTTTCCTTTGAATGTTTTCTATTTAACAATATCCATCATACATTCTAGAACTCATTAACACCTTCAGTTTCTCATAAATTCTTAAAAATATATTCCAGTTGCTCCTATGTGTGAGGTGCTTTATACTGTGCGGCCTTGTTCACTTGTTTTCTTTTGGGTGCTTGGGGTTGATTCCAGGGCCTCTAGCATACAAAATGAGTGCTCTGCCACTGAGCTAAACCCCTGGTGCTAGGCTGCTTTAAAATGCTCATAATTTGCCACTGAGAAATATGTGGTAAAAAAAAAAAGATGGCTAAAAACAGTTATCATAGGCCAGTATATGTGCTGCCAAAGCTAGCACAAAGAACAGTTACCATAGGTCAGGCATGGTGCACATACCCATAATCCTAGCAGTTGGGAGGGTGAGGCAGGAAGATTGTGGGTTTGAGGCTACATAGTGAGACCTGTCTCCAAGAATAGAATAGAATAGAATAGAATAGAATAGAATAGAATAGAATAGAATAGAATAGAATAGAAGAATAGAATAGAATAGTGCTTAATATATTGTATGTTGCTACTGTCCTATGCATTCTTACCTGTGAGGTATGTGGGTTGCATTTTGTTTTACCAGTGATGAAAGTGGGTTTAGAAGTGAAAATGATTGGATTTAATGTCAAAAGCAAATAGCATTCTAAAGAAAATTCCATTCTTTGAATTTTCATCTAATCATTTTTACTGCTTTCTAATTTTGATATAATTGATAAAGTAGTGATTTACTGACTTAGGAAGAAAGTGTCTCCATGTCCTTAGTGGTTGAATTTGAATAGGCATTGTAAAGCTGTGACGTTTGATGAATAAAAGAATTTTAGCAGTTCTAGTTAAAACAAAGAGCTAAAAAAGCAGAAAAGATGTTTTAGTGAGACATACAGGAATGATATTATATATTCTCCTGAAGGCCAAAGTACATTTAAGAAAGGTAACACATGGTCTGTACATTTTTTAGACGACGGGATGAACTGAAGTGCTCGTTTAAAGGTTTTGGCGAATGTGGAAGATAGTAGATGACTATAAACATGTATGACAATCGGCTATATTTTCTGCCTGTGTGTCAGGAGTAGTAAGATGACTCTGAGGGTGTTATAGGATTTATAATAATAAACATTATAGGTACTGAAGAAAGATATGACTGCAAGAGAGACTTTATAAGTGCTAGAAGGTAGAATCTAAAGGATTCCAGGTAAAAGCAGTTAGGAAGTTAGATTCAACATGTTTCTGAAGTTGAAACCCTGCTGAAAGTTATTATCAGTGATAATAACAGGGTTGGCAAGTAAGAATTTTGGGGATGTTGAGCAGAAATTGCCTCAGTGCCTAATTTATGAAGGGACATGCATACCTTGCTATATCATACAGCTGAAAGTAAAATGCTGGGAGGAGGAGAGAAACACATAGATAACAGTGGGATTCTAGAGCCAAAATCAGGTGTCTAAAAATAATCAGCTGTCTGTATAGTTAAGCCTAGATGAAAAATTAGTGGAAGAGAGAGAGGAGAGTGAGGAAGCCTGATGTTGAGAGTTCAGAGGTTCTTCCAAAGTTTCTTTTCCATTGATCTTCCAAGTTTATGGGTTCTTCATCCATGGATTCGGTAAATTTTGGATCAGAAATATTGGGGAGGGGGGAACACTTCCATACTGAACCTATTCAGATGGGCTTCTTGTTTTCTCAGCAATATAGTATAACAGCTAATTATACTCTTACTGTTAAAAGTAACATGGATAATTTAAAATAATATGGTAGGATTGCAGAGGTTATATGTAAATACAGTATGACATCCCCAGATTTTGATGTTGCCACCCTGAAATCAATCCCTTGCTCAAAGGGAGAGATACTGTTGTATTAATGGTAAGTGGTAGGGAACAAAGACTATGAAGACTTCTTGAATTTGGAGGTGATTTGAACAGAGCTATAAAGGTCCAAAGCAAAACTTTAACGGCAAAAAATCTTACTCTCTTTAATATTTGCACATTTATATTTCATTTAAATGCACAAAGTAGTTATAGTTTTCAGTATGTACTTTTTCATATACATCAGTTTATTTTTAGTGAGTGAATAATGGTTGATGATGTAAATTACCATATTCTTATTTCGCTGTTTTAGTGGACATTCATATCACCACTTGCCTCCCTCCACCATTAAAAGTGAAGCATTTCTAAAATAAACATTCTTGCAAACTTCTGCTTTTATTGATTTGAATTGTATTAAATGGGTTGATATGTATATTATATATAATCTATATTGATTAGACACGTGCCATTAACTTTTTTTTTTTTTTTTTTGAGACAGGGTCTCGCTTTGTAGTTCAGCTGGCTCTGAGCTCACTATGTAGCCCAGGCAAGCCTCGAACTCAGCAATCCTCCTGTCTCTGCCTCCCGAGTGCTAGGATTACAGGCGTGAGCCACCACACCCGGCACTGTATGTGGTTACTGGGGATCGAACTCAGGACCTTGCGCTTGCAAGGCAGGCACTGGAACCACTGAGCTAACCCTCCAGCCTGACATTAACTATTTTTTTAAAAGGGTAATTTATATTTCAGTGGTTGACTCTAATTAGTTTTTAATTTAATTTTATGTATTTTAATTGAGTTTATTGATA
>PVIC010011344.1:0-41569 GCA_004025085.1 Thryonomys swinderianus
ACCTGAGTTTGATCCCCGGTTACCACATATAATGCTGGGCGTGGTGGCTCACGCCTGTAATCCCAGCACTCGGGAGGCAGAGACGGGAGGATTGCTGAGTTCGCGGCGGCTTGCCTGGGCACCATAGTGAGCTCAGGGCCAGCCTGAACTACAAAGCAAGACCCTGTCTCCAAAAAGCAAAAAAAAAAAAAAAAAAAAATCCAATTGGGCCAGGGATTTAGCTCAGTAGTTCCAGCATCTGCCTGGCAAGTGCAAGATCCTGAGTTCTATCATTGGTACCACATACATACTGGTACCACAGGGCTAGGTGTGATGACTCACGCCTGCAATCACAGCACTCAGGAGGCAGAGGCAGGAAGATTGCTGTGAGTTCAAGGCTAGACTGGGCTATATAGTGAGCTCAGGGCCAATCTGAACTACAAAGCAACTACTACTCTATCTCAGGAAAAAAAAATCCATTGATCTAATCAATAATTGTTTTTTTGAGACAGGGTCTCACTTTGTAGTGAGAGGGACATGTCATCTTGCCCAGCTAAAACGTCTTTGTTGTTATTGTTTAAGTGCTAGGGATGGAACCCTACCACAGACTAGGCAAGCTCTCCACCACTAATCGCAGTCCTAGCCCCTTATAGGAACATTTTTTTTTTTTTTGAGATAGTGTCTCACTTTGTAGTTCAGGCTGGCCCTAAGTTCACTATGTCACCCACGTTAGCCTAGAACTCACAGCAATCCTCCTGCCTCTGCCTTCCAAGTGCTGGGATCACAGGCATGAGCCACCACACTCAGCATTGTGGTATGTGTTTAATGGGGATCAAACTCGGGACCTTGCACTTGCCAGGCAGACGCCAGAACTGCTGAGCTAAATCTCTGACCCTTAAAGGGATTTTTATAATTTGCTTCTTTCTGTTGTTTGGCTTACTATTTTTTTTTTGGTTTTTTAGTTTGTTTGTTTGTTTGTTTAGACAGGGTCTCGCTTTGTAGTTCAGGATGGCCCTCAGCTCACTATGTAGCCCAGGCAAGCCTTGAACTCAGCAATCCTTCTGCCTCTGCCTCCTGAGTGCTGGGATGACAGGCATGAGCCACCACGCCCGGCTGTTTGGCTTAGTATTTTGAAATAGGATCTCACTATGTAGTTCAGGTTGGTCACCAACTCAT
Organism: Thryonomys swinderianus; assembly: GCA_004025085.1. Lineage (NCBI taxonomy): Eukaryota > Metazoa > Chordata > Mammalia > Rodentia > Thryonomyidae > Thryonomys > Thryonomys swinderianus. Next base: position 1,156 of record PVIC010011344.1, read on the forward strand.
GTCAAACTGTGATCCTCTCACCTCAGTCTCCCAACCATGCCTGGCTATAATCTGCTTTCTGAAATGACTCATTTCTAGCAAACTCATTTAGCTAGGCATGATGGCACATGCTTGTAATCTGAGCACTCAGGAGGCTGAGGCAGGAAGATCTTGTAAGTTTGAGGCCTTCTAAACTGCTTAGTGAGTTCAAGGCCAGCCTGAAATACATAGGGAGACCTCATCTCAAAAGATAGAAAATAAAAAAAAGAAAAACTGATCTAGCTTTACTGTAGCTATGATTTCTCTGCCGCTAGCATGTAAAAAGAAGGAATTTTGGCTGACACCATTAATCTGCATTTCCATAAGGAATGATGCCACATGTATGAAATCCAGCCACTAATAAAGTTGGGATAGTACTTGTTTGTATGTACTTTTTGTTAAACGCAGACTAATTTTGGTTCAGTAGAACTGTTACACACACACACACAATTTAGCTGTTTCCTCTGAAACTCTCCAGTGTCTCCTCAGGCCTCAGAAAAGCCCTGAGACTGCAACCCAGTACTCCTTCAGCTCTCTATGGGGGGGACTTGTCCTTATTCCCCAAACCACTGTGCACCAGGACTTTGGAAAACTATGATAAAAATGTAAATTATGATTAGAGAAAAAACAAGCCCCTCATCACTAGCCCTCACCAGCCCGTGCTGCGGCAAGGCGGAGCTGCTTGGCAAATTCCTAAAGGTTTGCTCTCCGTCCTGGGTTCACCTGGGCCTAGATCATGCAGGGAATCAAACTTGGGGTTCCAAACCCTAGGAAAACCGGGGATAGGCCTGCAATCCCCACTCTCAGGAGGCTGAGGCAGGATTACCCTGCTTAAGGCCAACCTGAGAAATATCCCAACTCAAAAGAAAACAAAGGTGAAGGAGGCAGCTCAGCAATGCCTGAGTCCTCAGCACTATACCACTATGCGGATGAATGAACATAAGAATGAATGAATGAAGAGACAAGGACCATTCTAGAGTCAAGAGGAGTGCAGATAAACAATGCAAAAGGTATCAACCAAGCCACCAGGCTGCTCGGAGCCAGTCATAATAACCAGAAAGGATACCTTTTGCCCTTTAGGTCACAAGGATCTGGGAGCCCCAGGGCCTGGAATTTGGCTGGGGGGTGTGGCCCCTACCCTGGGGCAGCTGGGAAGGTGCACGTACAGTACTTGTACAGGCTTTTTTTTGGTTCTGTGAGTCTGGATCTGGCTGTGTAGTCCAGGCTGTCCTTGAACTTGAGGTGATCCTCCTGCCTCAGCCTCCCAAGTGCTGAGCTTACAGGCATAAGCCCAGGTTTTGGGAGGTACAAGGTAAATCAAAGTGAGCTGAGGACTTACAGATTTGGAGAAGCCCACACAGCACACAGCTCGGTCAAATATACCCAGGCCCAGCACGTGCAAGGTGGAAAGAGAAACTGAGTCCCAGATGCGCACATGGGGTGGCAGTGGCTATAGGAAAGAGAGGTTTGTTACCTGGGAGTCCCGGCTCTGGTCCTGCCCTCCTTTCCACTTGCCCACTCTGCCTCATTACCTTCCCCTCCTTAGTGGTGCCCGCCACCTGTCCTGTGGCAATGGTGACCATATCTGGGTGGACGGCCAGGCTGGAGAGGGAACAGGTAGACAGGGCTCAGTGGGAAGGAAGGGCTCATGATAGCCCACCCCCCACCCCCGCTTTATTTTTAGGGGTTTATTACTGTTTTGTTTGCAGAACCAGGGATTGAACTCCGGACCCTGTACTTGCCAGGTAGGTGGCAGCAACACTGAGCTACATCCTGGCCCTATATTTCTGGTGTTTTAAGACAGGGTCTCACCATGCAGTGCAAGCTGGCCTTGAACTTACTATGTAGTAAGACTGGTTGTGGCAATCCCCCTGCCTCTGTCTTCCAAGGGCGGAGACTATGGTATGCACCACCACACACTGCTCTTCCAAGCCCTTTCTATAATAGGCCACAAGGGTAACAGCACTCAGCTTTTCATTTCCCAAACCGCTTGAGAATTTTGGTCAGTGACACTGCTATGCTGATGTACTTTGTAGCAACAGGGGAGAAGGGAAGGCAGCCTGAGGCCCTGGTCTCTGTCCAGTGCCCCCAGGGCTCGGGCCTGGGATACAGTGACCAGAGAAGCACACTGATATCAGGAGGCCACCACCCAGCCCCAGCCCATAGTGAGACTCCGTCCATAGGGCTCATTCAGACTTTTCCAAAGCAAAGGATCCAGGCATCAAGGGAAGCCACAAACTTCTACAGTACGACCAGCCATCCTCCCCCTGGCTTTATAAAAGGAGCAAAGGCCAAGCCCCGTCCGTCACGCCTGCCCCCAAGCGGGCCCCATGGACTGAGCTGAAACTCCCTCTCTTCCTGCCTCTGCCAGGCCTCACCATTTGATGTCATCATTGTGGCCCAGGTAGTGGCGCTGCCTCTGCTCCTCCATGCTGTACAGCACGGCCACAGAGGCCACGAAGTAGATGATCTCCCCCGTGGGTAGCAGGTAGAGGTTGGCCCGGCAATCTCGGCCGCGGTAGCCATAACTGGAAGCACCCAGGGAAGTTAAGGAGCCTGTTTAGTGCTGCGCCTGGTACAGCCCAGCCCCCAGGGTTTAGCCCTGAGGGGCTCTGAACCCCTGGGATCTGTGACCAAGTCCTCAGGGGTCTGTGCAGAAGTAAGGAGTGTAAGATCATCCCAGATCAGCTGTGTGAGCCCTGAATCCAGGGACAAGTGTTCTTATCAGAGGAGACACAGGTCCCAGGCCACTGCCTGTAACCCCAGCATTCAGGAGGCTGAGGCAGGAGTGCCTCAAGTTTGAGGCCAGCTACATAGGAAGACCCCGTCTCAAAAAGAAAAAAGGGGAGGCCAAGGATTTAGCTCAGCGGCACTGCACCTGCCTCACAAGTGCAGGGTTTTCAGTTTAATCCTTGGTACCACAAAATAGGCGGGGATGGGCCGGAGGGTTAGCTCAGTGGTTCCGGCACCTGCCTCGCAAGCGCAAGGTCCTGAGTTCGATACCTGGTAACCACATAAAATGCTGGGCGTGGAGACTCACGCCCACCAGCAATCAATACCACATACCACAGTGCCAGGCGTGGTGGCTAATGCCTGTAATCCCAGCACTCGGGAGGCAGAGAGAGGATTGCTGAGTTCGAAGCTTAACTAGGCTACATAGTGAGCTCAGAGCCAGCCTGACCTACAAAATGAGACCCTGTCTCAAAAAAAAAAAAAAAAAAAAAAAGGCGGGGACACAGGTATGGGGTGAAAGATGTGGAAAACAGCTACATGAAGACAGACTGGGCAGCGTGGCTGTAAGTGCAGGAACCCAGAGACTGCTGGCAGTTACCTGAAGCCAGAAGACAGCGAATTCTCCCCCAAAACCCTTAAAGGAACATTACTGCATCCTCTGCTGTGTGGGGTCATTGAGAAATCTTGGGCCAGCGTCTCCCTGAGGACCCTGAGATCCGCCTGTGCACAGGAGGAAGACTGACGGCTGTGAGAGGAGCCTGCGCCTTCAGCTGACCGACCTGAATTACAACCAGCCCCTCGGGAATGAACTGAGTTGTTAGTCAAGGGCGCACTGTATTTGCTAACTGCGCATATTTCCCAGTGAGTCCCCTGGTGGCCCAGACTGGACTGTTTTGTTCACATCTGTGTCTCCTTGTCCAGGAGGCCCTCCCAGCAGCAGGCCGCCCACCCGCCCCAGGGCCCCTCACCCTGCCCTTACACACGCTAAGTTGTAGCTATCTGCAAGTCTGCTTCCTCATTGCTTTGTGAACTCTAGTAGGGCTGGTGGGCAGTATCATGGTCACTTCAGGTCCCCAGCACTCTGTCCCAGATATTCCAAAAATACGTGACTAAATATCCATATGGATTATCTTGAATTCTTAGAAATCACTCGTCCCATAGCCATTAAAAAGATGGGCTGGAGATTTAGCTCAGTGGTTCCGGCACCTGCCTCGCAAGCGCAAGGTCCTGAGTTCGATCCCAGTAACCACATACAATCTTGGGCATGGTGGCTCACACCTGTAATCCCAGCACTCAGGAGGCAGAGACAGGAGGATTGCTGAGTTCAAGGCTTGCCTGGGCTACATAGTGAACTCAGGGCCAGCCTGAACTACAAAGCGAGACCCTGTCTCAAAAAAAAGATGGGCACGGGCCGGAGATTTAGCTCAGTGGTTCTGGCACCTGCCTCACAAGTGCAAGGTCCTGAGTTCAATCTCAGTAATCACATAAAATGCTAGACGGGGTGACTCACACCCACCAGCAATCAATACCACATACCACAGTGCCAGGCATGGTGTCTTACGCCTGTCATCCCAGCACTCGGGAGGCAGAAGCAGGAGGATTGCTGAGTTCCAGGCTTGCCTGGGCTACATAGTGAGCTGAGGGCCAGCCTGAACTACAGAGCAAGACCTTGTCTCAAAAAAAAAGATGGGCAGGCCGGTGTACCAGCACACACCTGCAGTGCCAGCACTGAGAAGGCATAAGCAGAAATATCACCTCAGGTTTGAAGCCAGTCTGAACTACACAGTGAGACCTTGTCTGAAAAAAATTCTGAGTTTATTCTACCAAAGACAAGGCCCCTATCTGTAATTATAGACTGAAGAACATACAACCATGCTTGTCCTGTTAGTGCTCAGCAAAGACTAGTTAGTATTTTATCTCTCCCCATGTGAGGCATGTATGATGAGCTCAGGAAACTCATTTTTCAGAGGAGGCTACTGAGGCAGAGAGACATAGTGACATTCAGGGTCATAACCAGAGGCAGGGCTGATGTTAGAACTCCTTTATGCCAGGCTTCTGTCCTTGATGTATTCCCTTTATCAAATTCCAAATTTCCTGTAGTCAAGATCCTGGTACCCACTGTGCCCTCAGATGGAGACATTTTCCTTTTGGTTCTGTCTTAGCTGGCTCTTAAGTGATTAGTTCTCAGCCGAATGTCCCTTCCTCAGAGAAAACCCAGGTGCTCCTCCCTCATGGCCCTGGTTATGGTCCCTAAAGCAGCTATCCCTGACTGAAACAATCTGGCTTATTTCATACTAGTTTCTGGGTTTATCCATCCCCCAGCTTTAGCCATAGAACATTAAAAAGTCATTTTTGTCACCCCGCTGTCCTGTGACCCCCACACCTGGTCTTCCTCACCCTGGGCCACAGAGGATCATGAAGAAATTCTGATGTAAAAATCTCTCCCTGCCCTGAGATCTCTCCCAACACTTCTACCAGAGGAAAAGAAAGAGATGAAAGCGAAGGATACACCCAGTCCAGCTTGAGGCGGCAGGAAGGCAGCTCAGAGCGCGTGTCCAGGCTGTAGGTGGGTGCCAAGTCATCCGGGATCAGCATCGGCACTGGGCGGCCCCGCAAGAACATTTTCACGGAGCCTTCTTCTGCTAAGACACCCCAGAGGTCAGTGGGGCACCAGCCCAAGTCTTAATCCCATCCCTCTTGGGCTTCACTTTTGTTGTTGTTGTTGTTTTTATTGAGACAGTTTCTTGCTTTGTAGTGCAGGCCGACTTTGAATTCACTATGTAACCCAAACTGGCCTTGAACTCACAGTGATCCAGCTACCTCAGCCTCCCCAGGGCTGGGATTAGAGGTGTGAACTACCACGTCTTGCTACTTTAAAAAAAAAAAAAAAAGCAGGTGTAGGAAATGAGGCTATAGAAATAAAGGCCCAGCAGCTGGGTCTGGCCGGTCACTCCACACACACATACCAAGAAACAAAGGTCTAACCAAGTCCCTCCCTCTCCCCACTCACCCATGCTGAAGATAACTTCTTTGGTTTTGCTATCAGGAAAGGATGCAACAAAGAAAGAGAAGTACATTAACACGCAGGTCGGTGGGCAAATTATAAAAGGGGAAGAGCACTACCGCCTCTTGTGGCCTCCCTTCCCTTTCCCGGGCTCCCAGGGGTCTCAGACGCCAGGTGGGGGCCGAGTAAGGGGCGGAGCTCTGCCTCTCTGCAGGCCGTGTGCTTTGCTCGGTTGATCTTGCAGAGCCTAAGACACAGGCCCAGAGAGGCAGTGATCGCCAGAGATCACACAGCACACGGGTACGCGATCCTGGAAGAGAGGAGTCGCCAGAGATCCCTCCCTCCTAATCAGCGCAGTGCTCACCAGCGCCCACCCTTTCCCATCACCCCCCCCCCCAACGCCCCAAACTTTAAGCAGCGACAGAAGCAGAGAAAAGTTTAGGGGAAGGGGCGTGTCTCCACATTCCCTCCCCACGAAAAGGAGTGAGGTTGCAGACGTGGGTCCCTGGGGGAGCGAGCGGCCTGGGAACCAGGCTGGCGGAGCGTAGTTAGAAGAGGGTCTGCGAGAGGGTCTCACCCAGCTCCAAAACTACTCATGGCGGCGGCTGGCGGAGCTTCGGGGCCGGGGGTGGAGCCCGGACCGGGACGGCTCCACCGCTTCCGGCCCTGGGTGGCGCCCGCACCACCGCGCCCTGCCCCGCCCTCGGGGCCACCCCTGGAGCCGGCGGGTGCCACCGGGTCCCCCTTCCCGGAGTCCTGATACCAGGCTCCTTTTGGGGGGTGGGAAAAAGTAGTTGAGAAGAAAAGTAGTTGAGAACGTGGATTCCGGGGCAGTCCTGCCTGAGCTCACACCCTAGTTCTGCCTCTTTCTAGTAATGTGACCAAGTTGTACAACCTCTGCCTAGATCTCCTCATTTTAAACATGGGGCTAATCAAAGTACCTACTCCTCGGATGGCTAAGAGGTTGAAGATGATTAATTCACATAAGTGCCTGGAACAGTACCTGATACAGAACACGTGTGCTACTATTTCAGAAGAACTTAAAGGTGCAGGGTTTGACCCTGGTCCTGCCTTAGCTGGGACGGGCCACGCCCACCGCGCCATGGCTCCACCCAGAGCCCTTGACTCCGCCCATGTCGCCTCACGGCCCCGCCTCCAGACCAACACTCATCCACTCACCTCCTACATTTAAGCCGGTCCCTGAATTCCCCAAATCTCTAGGCAATCGATGGCTTTCCCCCAGCACACCCACCACTGTCCTCTAGCCTCCACCAGGCCTTCGGATCACTTTCACTTGCACGTGCTCAGCCCCAGTGTTGGGTACCTGCAAGCCGCCAAATTAGCTCCACTTCTTGAAATTGGACCGCCCCGCCTATGGTCCCGCCCAGCACCGGGGCCACTTGGCCCCGCCCTCTGGTGCCCTACCTTGCAGGACTCCTGAAATCTGACAGGTCCTCACCAGATCTCAGCCTCTCTGACCCAGTAGTACCCCTGGTTCTGATTTCGCCCAGGCTAAAATTCTGACAATACACTCACACTCCAACCACAAACCCACCTCGGATTCTTCCATTCCCTGAAGAAACTCCGAGGCTCCGCCCCGATCTCACGCTGAGACTCAAGTAGGGGCTCTTCCACTTTACCAGCCTCTCCCACGTGCCTGGATCCACCCGACCTCCCCTCTAGCCCACCCAAAGTAGATCTTGTTCTTCCACAGCTGCGTCCGCGTACCAATCCGGGATTCTGCCCCTCCCCTCGACCTTGGCCCCGCCCCCTCGGGCCTTCCATTTTGGCAAATCACCCCAAGAACTGCACCTGCCTTCGAACCAGCTCTCCCCACTCTAGTTAATGATGCTCCCGTGGCCGGGGCCATGATGCAATTCCCCATCCTCAGCCCTGTCAATCAGGCGTTCCGCTCTCGCCCCCCCAGGCGCGGCCCCGATCCGGTACTTACCCTTCCTTTTTGGCGCTACAATTGCTGCTAGAGGATGTGGTGCGGCTGCGGGGATCCTCGCGACGCACTGAGGCGAGGCGCTCTGGTGACAAATAGCGACGGCTGCTGTGGCAGGAGAGCACGATTGGGAGCAGAGTCGACAAGACCGGCGGGCCAGAGGCTGGCTGCTTCCTCCGGGACCAAAGCGCGGGCGCAGGAATCCCTTCCTCTCCTAAAAACACCCTTGGGCTCCCACGAGGGGATGGAAGAGGCTGGGGGTCTGGTTTCGGTGTCTCACCTGCGCCCGGAGGTAGCCTCCTTCTTGGGGGAAGACGGGGACGTTGCATAGCCACCTACGCGCCGCGGGGGTCCCGAGGCATTGAGGGGCGTCCTGGTGGGAAGGCCTTTCAGGAGCTGGCACACTGGAGCGACGGAGTTGGAGGAGAGCAGAGGGTGAGTGCGAGGGCCGGGCTCTGAGCGCGCCCGCTGGTGCCTCCGCCCCGGTCTCCATACCCGAGGCGGTGGTGCCGAGACGCGGGGGCGCACGACCCTTGGGGGTCCCCCTCGCGCGCAGCGCCGCGCCCTGTTCTTCGCACGCCCGCAGGCGACGCAGCGCGTCCGCCAGCGCCGCCTTTAGGACCGCCAGCTCGTCCTCCTGCAGCTGCAGCCGCTGCTCCAGCGCCGACACGCGGTCGTCCACCTCCATGCCGCTGGTGCCGGACAGATTGTCATCTGGAAGGCAGGGAGAGCGGGCTGCGGGGTTCCTAGGAGCTCTAGTGCGGAGGCCTCCTCCCGACTTCCCAGAGCTAAGCGGGGGGGGGAGGCGGGACGGCCACTCCCCCTGCTTCTCCCGCAACCTGGGGCGGAGAAGGCTCCGCAAAGAAAAGGAAATCCCCTCCTCTCTCTGCCTCGGCACCGCGGCCCTGTGACCTTGGGGAAGTTCCTTCTTCTCTTCGAAGACTCTGAGAGTCCTGGAGCCTCCCCCTCTGATTTTTAGTGTCTGCGACTGCCGCTCGAACTGGCGCGCCCCTGTGATCCCAGCACTCTGAGAGGCTGAGGCAGGAGGATCAAAAGTTTGAAGTCAGCCTGGACAACTTGGTTAGACCTTGTCTCCAAATAAAAGATTCTAGGGACCAGGGATTTAGCTCAGTGGTTCTGGCATCTGCCTTGCAAGCTCAAGGTCGGGAGTTCAATCCCTGGCAACCAAGTACCACAATGTCAGGCGTGGTGGTTTATCCCAGCACTCTTGGGAGGCAGAGGCAGGAGGATTGCTGCGAGTTTGAGGCTTGCCTGGGCTATATAATGAGCTCAGGGCCAGCCTGAACTACAAAGCGAGGCCCTGTCTCAAAAAAAAAATTTTTTTTAAGGGTCTAGGGATGTAACTCAATACTCCAGGTTGGATCCTCAGTAGCAGGTGGTGGGGGAGGGGGGACGGGACCTATGACTAAGATACTAAATATCTATGCTTAAGATCACATTCTAAGGATGACATCAACCTATTTCTAGCGACGTTAGAGGTCTAGAACAGATCTCTAACATTCTCTGACAAACACCGATATTGTTATGGTTACCAATAATACCTCTGTTCCTCAGTTTCCTCCTTTTCCCCTTCTCTCCACACCAAGGGGCTCCCTCACGCCTCCAGTCAGTGGCAAGGACAGGGTTTTATCGCCCCCTGGTGCCCTATTTGGGGATTGCAGGCATCATATAGCGGACCCAGGAGACCCAAGGAAGGAAAATGCTTGCGGAGATGATACCCCATCTCTCCTCCCAGCCGGAGTCCCCCTCTAGCCCCTCTATTTATTTTGCTTCTGTTCGCCACTTCCCAAATTTGTCTCTGCCCCTCCTCTTCAACCAATAAGTCCTGCGAAAATGACTCCTTCATCCCCCCAGCCCATTTTTCCAGAAGAAGGTACCCTCTCCCTCCCCTCCCAGACCGCTCATACCCAGACTCATTGCTGGCCACAGCCGAGGAGACCCTGGCTCCCAGCCTGCTAAAAGTAAAGATGGTAGCATAAATAGGGACAGGGCGTGGAGGTCGCACCTGCCATCCCGAGTTCCTAGGCCGCCTCGCCTGCCCGATGGGCTCCGCAGTGCAGCCGTGGGTCCCTCCCTATCTCTCCGCCACCCAATCGCCTGCCTGGCTTTTCGGGCCCTGCCCTCCCCCTCACACTTGGCGGGTCCGTATCTGGACCCGCAGCGGAGGGCGGGGGGGCCTCCTGAGGTCAGGAGTGAGCTGTTCGGATTTGGCACCCAAGGGGGCTCCAACAGGGTAATCTGGGGCTTTCAGTGCCATCACGTTCTGCAACGCAGCAATCAAGGAAGGAGGCTGGAGGACGTGTGCAGAGGGAGCCAAAGGGTCGGACAATCACTAGGCGGGGAGCAGGGGCCTAACTACTTGGTTAGGCTGAGCCCCTTCCTATCTACCCTTCTTTCCTCCAAAAATAAAATGGCAGCTGTTACTTAAGCTTGTGGGTGCTAGGCTCTGCTCACACAGAACTCTGAGCCCTATTCCCTGCTTAGGTATGTGTTCAAGAAATTCAGAAAATGATTAACTGTCCTACTAGGTTACCTACTGTTCCCAGCAACTCTACTAGCTGTAGGATTGTACCCATTTAGGTGAAGAGGGGAAGGAAGGGATTGAAGCCCAGCGGTTGAAAGTACTTGTTCAGGAACATACAATAGTTCGGTAGAAGAACTGTACTTGGCCAAGGCTTGGGTACCTGTCATTCTGCGGCCAGGGAGGGGCAGCGGGATGACAACATGAGCATTCTGACTCCTTTGCCAATTCCAGGGGTCCCTGGCTGAAGAATATATGTCCCCAGAAGTGACCTCCAGATTGGAAAATGGTCCCTTTTGAGCCCCTCCCCCAATAGATGGAGGCAATTTCACCTTGACACTTAGCCCCCAACCCGGAAGCCAATGTCATTCTAATATCTCGCCCCTCCCCTTGCTCACACCCGACCCTCGGCTACACTCAACTCTTAGGCCCAGAAACAGCTTCCCTCCTCCAGGCCTGATGTGCACAGTGGCTCTTCTGGTATTTTAGCCATTTGTCTAGGCAGAGGGGAGGGTTCCTGTTGGTGGGAGGGGCAGGGAGCAGGATTTGGGGGGCTACAGTGGAGCAAAAGTCTTCTGGCGTCTTTCATACCCATTTCTCACCCTGCCCTCAACTCTAATGTCGAGTCCCACCCTCACCCCCTATCTGTCTGTCCTTCTGCTATGGGGTTAGAGGAGGGTCCCAAGACTTGAGGGAGAGGGCATAGTTCCAGTCTAGTCGACCCCAAGGCCATTGCTTCTTCCGGCCCCAGGCTTGTGGAGTTCTGCCCCCTCCCTCTCTCTAGCCACCTGGGAAGCAAGGAAAGAATCAAGTGGGTGAGGGGCCGGGACCCTGGCTTTGGGGATGGGGAACTTGCTCAGGGAGATCCTGCTCAGGGGGAGAAAGGACGATATTCTGCAAAGACAGCGGGTGGAGGAATAGGGACTTGGAATGATGGGGCCGGAGGAGAGTCCTACTCTGGGCAGGGTTAGGGACAGAACTGTGGAGGGGTCTCACCGTTGCAGTATTGCAGCAGCGAGGACGTGTCGTAGAGGCCGCAGAAAGCCGGGCCGCGCTCCGCCATCGCCCCGCCAAAGCCACCGCCGGCCCCCCCGGCCCCAACCCGGGCCCGGCCCCCCCCCCAGGCCCTGCCTCCCGTTGCCATAGCAACGCCCTTCGTTCCAGCATCCCCAGCTCAGCCAGTCCTGCATCAGGCGGCCGCCGCCAGGCCTAACACCGGGGTCATCCCCCAGGAAGTCCAGAGAGGGGAGTCGGGACACCCTCTTCCAGTCCCCCCAACACAATCTACAGACCGGGATTGGCTGCGCCTGAGTCCCTCTAGGTACTGTCTGGCCCCGCCCACAACCAGAATGTATCCTCTCTAGACCCCCTCCTCGTCCTTTGGAACCAATGAGAGCCTGTCGCGCAGGCTCCTTCGCCAATAGAGATGCAGACGGATGGGGAGGGGTGGGGCCTTCCCTGCTTCTCAACCTGAAGCGGAGTTGCCAACCTTGGGAGGAGGATGGGGTGGATGAAGACACTCCCTTCTCCCGAAAACCTCCGTAATTTTTTACTGGAGTTCCCAGAAGCCTCCTCACAAATCCAACGCCCAACAGTATTCTCAAACCTTCTCAGGTATAGTTTAGCCCCGCCCTGAAACTCGAGCTAGCCGAGTCCTTGATCCTTGTTTATTAGATCTAGCCCCACCCCAAGACTCTTAGCTCCACCCCCAAAACGCTGTTGGTGCTGTTCTATTCCCGCCCCCCCCAGCAATCAGCTCCGCCCCCTGAGTGTCAGAGGGATTATAATCTTCTGGATTTTGCAGGATTGGCTCCACCCTCAGAATTAGACTCCTCCTTTAACTATTAGCCCCTCCCTAATCTTCCTTTCCACTGTCTTTTGGATGTTCCAAACCCTTGGCTCCGCCCTAGTCTCCCACGACCGACAGAGTGATCCAGTCCGGGTTTTAACACAGGCCCCGTTGTCTGATTTGGATCAGCTGTCAGTGTGAGTAGGAGATAGCTCCGAAGGGGGTGGGTAGAAAATCTGACAATGGATTTGGAAAACACGGGATCGCCTTCCAAGTCTCCACTGAGGATCAATATCTAGAAACGACTCAGAATTTGTTTCACGGGCACCTATCTGTAATCCCAGCATTTGGAAGGCTGAGGCAGGAGGATCGATCGAGTTACAGGCCAGACTGGGCTCCACAGTGAGGGCTAGGGCAGCCTGAAATACAGACCAAGACCCGTCTCAAAAACAAAAGCAGGGGATTGCTGAGTTCGAGGCTTGCCTGGGTTCGAGCAGGACCAGCCTTAACTATAAAGCGATTTCCTGGGCTGGAGGGTTAGCTCAGTGGTTCCGGCACCTGCCTCGCAAGCACAAGGTCCTGAGTTCGATCCCCAGTAACCACATACAATGCTGGGTGTGGAGACTCACGCCCACCAACCATCAATACCACATACCACAGTGCCGGGTGTGGTGGCTCACGCCTGTAATCCCAGCACTCGGGAGGCAGAGACAGGAGGATTGCTGAGTTCGAAGCTTGCCTGGGCTACATAGTGAGCTCAGAGCCAGCCTGAACTGCAAAGTGAGACCCTGTCTCAAAAAAAAAAAAAAAAAAAAAAAAAGCAGGGTCAAGGGGCTAGATTGAAGGTCAGAAAAAAGTCAGAGTGACTCAGTGAAAGCAGCCCAACAAGGAAATTTATGGCAGTGAATTTTTATATCAGAAAAACAGAGTGAGCTCCAACAACACCCTAATGTTGAACCTCAAGCTTCTAGAAAAACAAAAGCAAGTTAAATCCAAAACTCATACAGTGGAGGAAATTATAAAGATCAAAGCAGAATTAATGCAATGGAGACTAAGAAAACAATACAAAGAATAAATGAATCAAACAGTTGGTTCTTTGAAAGATTAAATAACATTGAGAAACCCTGAGCCAACCTTACCAAAAATAAGGAGCCGGGGCCAGAGATTTAGCTCAGTGGTTCTGGCACCTGCCTCACAAGCGTAAGGTCCTGAGTTCGATCCTGGTAACCACATACGATGCTGGGCATGGTGCGCCCCCCAGCAATCAGTACCACATACCATAGTGCCGGCCGTGGTGGTGTGGTGGCTCATGCCTGTAATTCCAGCACTCAGGAGGCAGAGGCAGGAGGATTGCTGAGTTCGAGGCTTGCCTGGGCTACATAGTGAGCTCAAGGCCAGCCTGAACTACAAAGCGAGACCTTGTCTCAAAAAAAAAAAAAAAAAAAAACCAAGACAAAACAAAATGGAGGAAGGCAATTTAAGTGCAAGGAGAAAGGTTGGGAGTATTGCGGGGAGTCTGAGCAGTCAGGAAGGGAGGTAGACAAGGTTTGGAAGCTCAGCAAAAGCCTGGAAGTTAGTGAAGACCACCAGCCTGTGCTTCCTCTGAGGGTTCTGGGGAGTTACGGCAGGTTCGGAGCACGGGAGGGACAGGATGGCTTTACCAGGGCCCTCTGCCCGCCAGGCTGCCTTGCCAGATGGGAGTAAGGGTAGAAGAGGGAACCAGACTCCAGAAGCCTGCAGTTACACTTCGAGGTCTGCCGGCTGTCGTCGAGGTTTGGAAACGGGTTGTCTCAACCTGTCCATTGCCACCAGGGGGCAGCAGGGAGCCCTGAAGGACTGACTCAGCGCGGTCCCTACCAGTGCGGTTGTGCGCTCAAAATTCATAGGTACAGGAGGCGGAGCGGCCTGGACAGCCCCGACCGAGAGCCCCTCTGCTTTCCTACCCCCACCATCCTGGCCTCCGGGCCCCTGGACCCCCCACCTCACCCAGCTCCAGATTATGTCAACATCGCCCCGCCGCTTGTGGCCGGGATAATATTTGCCCTCAGGATCTGGGGAGGTCGCTATGGAGACATGCACCGCCCTCCTCCCAAGTCGAGGAAGCGAGAGGAGCTAAGGTTTTCACATTGAGCTCCATCCCCGGCCCATTTTTAGTTTTATTTGAGACAGGGTCTTGCTAAATCGCTAAGTTGCCCAGGCTGGGCTCAAATTTGAAACCCTCCTGCTTCAGCCTCGCCTGTATGTGTTTAAATTCTGGGTGTGAACCTCCACACCCAGCCTGTTTTTTAAATTATGGTTATTTGGGTCTTATTCTCTGCCCTTCAACCTTTCCAGGTCTCCATGTCTGTGTTTCTGCCTCTCTAAGCCTCTGTGTCTGCACCGCTATATTGTTTGTGTCTGTCTCTCCAGGTTTCTGTCTCTCCCTCTGTCTCAATCCTGTGTCGCTCACTGAGTGTCATGGTCCCTTTGGCTTGTCTCTTGGGTCTTTTCTCTCTGGGTCTCAGTCTCCATCGTCTTATGGCTGTATCTCCCTCAGCGAATCTCTGCCTGTCTGTTGCCACCTCTCTCTGTGTCTCTCCATCTTTGTGCGTGCATCTCGCTCTGGGTCTCTGGCTTCTCTCCGCAGTCCTGAATCTCAGGGGGCCAGAGCAGCCTCCCACTTCTGGCCCCAGTCCCCATGGGGCGCCCCCTTTGCCCATATCTCTCTGCCTCATTTCTCCTGCACCATCTGCCCGTGCCCCAGGCCCCTGCTGCTCCCTGCAGGCAGGCGCTGCTCAGCCGTGGGGCCCCATGGGGACATGGGCTCCCGGGCGGCCCTTGCCTGGTCAGCACCAGCATCGGGGGTAGGGGTGAGTGACCAGAGCCAGGAGCCCCAAGCCTGAGGACAGGGAAGAGAGCAAGTCAGAAAGACAGGCAGACACCTGAAGAGAGCCTAGGACAGAAAGGGAGAGAAAGGGGAAAGTCTCCAAAGACTGACAAGAGGACGCTGTCCCTGAAGAAGGGACAGGCCAACAGGAGGAGAGGGACAGAAGGAGACAGGAACAGAGCGGAGGAAGGGGTACGGCAGAAGGGAGAGAAGACGAGACAAGACACCAAATGTGTGGTGGGAGCCCAGGAGGAGGCCGGATTAGGACCCCAGGGAGAGGACAGCAAGAAGAGGCCAGAGAGTAGGAAAGGCTGGGCCAGGGCAGAGGGACTCAGGCTCAAGGAACAGCGTGGGGACCCGGGTCCCCTGGGTAATGCAGCTGTGACTCATGGCCAGAGAGACACCAGGCTCCCATCTGCCCCAAGCTTCCAGAAGCCCTGAGCACCAGACCTGCAGCCCCCTCCCCAGAGTGCTGGGATGGAAGGGGCCGTCACGGACCTGGACATCCACCTGCCCTCCCCAGCCTGTGTTCTGGAGACACCACCAGGGCTGGCAAGGACTGTCTCCCCTCTGCCCAGCTTGCAGGCTCCACCCCCTCCCCCACTTCCGTTGCCTATTGCCCTGTCTCTCCTTTCTTTTGTTCCTTACCCTTCCCTCCTCCTCTCCCCTTTTCTTCCCTTCTCGTCCTCTCTTTCTGAGACAAGGTCTCCCTATGCAGTTCAGGCTGGTCTTGAACTCCCTATGTAGCCCAAGCAGCTATCTCCTGCCTCAGCTCCCACGTGAGGGGATTACAGGCCTTAACCACTGTGCCTGCTTCCTTCCCCTCTCCTTCCCTCCCTGCCTTCTCTCCCCCACCCCTGTCCTTCCCTCCCTTCTCTTCTTTCCTGCCTCTCTCCTAGCTCTCTTGGCCTTCTTTTCTCTTCCTGTCTCTCACACCACCTCAGCTCCACGCCCCTGCTTCCTCCTCCCCCTCTTGGGACCAAGGCCATTCCTCTCCAGCCGCAGCCTCTCCTCGAGGTGCCGGCCATCTCAGACCCTCTTCCCCATCCACTTCAGGATGGAGTTTTCCCAGGACCCAGAGGGCGCCAGGAATGTGGGCCAGAGGGCAGCAAGGCCCTAGAGGCCAGGCGGCAGCAAGGACCCCACACCCTAGACTCATTTCTTTCCAGCCTGTGGTGCGGCCCTCGTATACCACATCTTGCTGCCCACTCCTCTTAGGTCTCCAGGCCTCAGTTTCTCCTCTGCAAGTTGGGCAGGGTATCCTCTGTCCCGCGTATCTGTCCCATGTATCTAGTCCCAGGGGAGTGTGTGGTCACCCTTGTTAACAGTGTGACTGATGAGGGATAGGCCTTGGTGTGTGCTGAAGGGGCGAAGCCCTGAGGGCAGGAACTGGGTTCTGGGCCTCCCCGCAGGGACAGATGCCCCCCCCCCCCCAATTAGGGCAAAGGAAGAGCCTGGAAGCCAAGAATGGAAACCTGTGTGGCTCAGGGGTTACTATGACCACGAGGCTGTGGGACTGTGGTTTTGCCTGTGATTGTGGAGTTAAGAGTCTGACTGACTGTGGGGTCACAGATGTGGCACATGTTGGAGAGTGTGTGACTTGTGAGTGTGAGTGGGTCTGTTGTAGAGAGCTATGTGTCTGCCTGACCATGTCACTCCATGTGACCATGTGAAAGCATGTGTCATGGGGGTACTTGGAGAACTTGCTTCAGGGTGTGACTGTGGACTCTGGAGATCATGTGGCGTGTGTGGCTGTGTGAGCACTAGTGGGCGGGGTCCCCTAACACTGTGTGATTTTAGACCTGGTGAGAACTATGCAACCCTGTGAGTAGCCACACGTGTGTGTCTACTACATTGACATCACCCCTGGAACCTGCTCTGGGCAAAACCTGGGACCCATGGGGACAGAGATGGCCAGGTCCTCTCCCGGCCCCCACAGGAAGCACAGGGCGGGGACACAGGGTCCTTGACTTGACCTAGTGTGTAAATGCGTGTCATTGGTAACGTTCCAGCCTGAGGGCTGAGTGGAGGTGGGCGAGACTGGGCACATGGGTCTGGGGTCCTCAGAACTGGGACTCCTCTCCCACGTGACAGCCACTGGGCTGCACAGGGCTGTTGAGGCCTCCAGGTCCCTGCCCCCAGCTCCCCTCAGCCTCAGTCCCGCCCAGGCCCCGCCCCCTCCCACCACCCCAGGCTGCTAGCGCCTGTCACCTCTTCCAGACCACAGGCAGGCACTGGAGACAGCAGGGACACGGGAGTGAGTGACCCAGTGACCAGAACGGCCTGGGAACAGGTGAGGGCCCACCCTGTTCCTAGCCTCACCCCCAGCACCCCACCCCATTCCGTCTCTGCTCTGGGCCTCTGGGTTCCTCCAGCTCTGGCGCCTTCTCCCCAGTGCCTTTGTCTCTGCCTGTGCCCATCTCCCTGTCTGTCTCTGGGCTCCCCGACTCTGCTGAGCCTCCAGATGGTTTCGGTCTACACTTCCAGGCCTCTCCCCCTTCATCTCTTTGCATGTCTCTACCTTCTCTTTACCTCCTGGCCCTCGTTTCTCTCTCTGTCCTTGGGTTTCTGATCTCTTGCTGTG
The DNA here is from genome assembly GCA_004025085.1 of Thryonomys swinderianus. Lineage (NCBI taxonomy): Eukaryota > Metazoa > Chordata > Mammalia > Rodentia > Thryonomyidae > Thryonomys > Thryonomys swinderianus. The sequence continues at coordinate 18,640 of PVIC010011344.1, forward strand.
TGTCTCATTGGCACCTCATCTTGGGAGTCTCTGTGTGTCCTCGGTCTCAGAGCCCTGCATCCTCCTTTCCCTAAAAGGACTCCGGGGAGGACACAAGGAGTACTAGGGTTTAGAACAAAGGATTTTTAAACATGTGGAGCCCTGCACGTCCAAGCCCAGGGGTCCGATGCCCTCTGGTCCCTAAGAATTTGGATGCTGGGAGGGTTATCACGTTGTGGGCTTTATCTGTCCATATCGGAGAAAGTTCTGTAAGGTCGAGCTTCTGTCCGCAGTTAGAAAACCTTTTTGGCCGGAAGAGTGAGAACTCAGATGGGCGTTTCAAGCTCCCCCTCCTCTCCAGGCTTGGTTGACGGTTTCTACTCTCCTCTCCTTGGTGATCTCCAGGTCCCCTGGGGTCTCTAGGTCTAGACTCTGGGTGACATTGACGCTTCTGCTCAGCGCAGCTCTAAGACAACAGCCCCCTCTGCAAACACCCTCCCTTCCACCGGCGCTGCCCCAGCAACTGCTGAGGGTGGCCCGAGCCTCCTGCAGCTCCCGGCCCCACCCTCTGCTGGAGGCCCCGCCCACCAAGGCCCCGCCTCCATCCTCCAGGCCCCGCCCCGTCCCAAATCCAGAGGCGGCCCAGTCCCCGGTACACCTGTTGGAAACCCCAGGACGGGGCGGGCGCTCGGGTTGCAGTCCCAGGGCGGAGGGCGGAGAGGCTGGCGGTCCTGGGACCCTCTAGACTCTTCTCTGCCCTCAGGATGCTGAACTTTTGGCCTCTGCGGGTTCTGCTGCTGTTGTCGCTGTGGGGACTGCAGCTGCGGAGGGCGGTGGTGAGGACCCTGCGACGCCTAGGCGAGGGCTCGGTTTCAAGACCTCTCTTCAGAGGTTTTAATGATAGTTTCCATCCCTCCCCGAACCCCGCAAATCCTCCTTAATGAGGTCCAGTCACTGTGCCCTCTTCAACTTTCCTAAAGGCTTGCTGTCTCCAGTAGCAAATCATCGGCGGTTTCTGGGCACCCCTCAGAGGTTTCTAGGCTACCCAAGACTGCCGCGCGGAAGGAGACAACCCTTCCAGGTCCCGGTCTAAGGCTTGTGGCCTTGCAAGCTAAGCTGTCTGGGAGCGGAAGTCCGTCTGGGGGGGGTCCTCCCTTCTTTCTTCTCCTAGACAGATTCTGCGGGTCAAACGGCCGGGGAGCTGTACCAGCGCTGGGAACGGTACCGCCAGGAATGCCAGGAGACCCTGGAAGCCGCAGAGCCGCACTCAGGTGGACTCCAGGGGCTGAGGGCGGGGCTGGGGCGGGGCCTTCAGGGAGAGCTCAAGATGGATGTGGCTGGGTCCCAGGGGTGTAGAGAGCCGCGAAGGCTGGGACCCTGATTAGTAGGAGGCTCTGAGAACTGGGTGTGGTGGCGTGCGCCCATGTTAAACTGAGGCAGGAGGATCGCGGGGAGTTCGAGACCAGTCTTGGCTAAGTAGTAAGTTCGAGGCCAGCTGGAACTGGAACCCTATCTCAGAAAAAAAAAAAAAAGAAGAGTTTAGGGAAGAAGCTGGACAGGGAAAGGACTGTACTTTCACCGAAGGGGAAACTCTGGAAGGTCCTCCTTAGGTGGAAGGACTCAAGACGTCCTCAGTGGGAGGACTCCTGGGTGGGCGGGGCCTGGAGGGATGGTGGGCGGAGCCTGTGGCCCTGGGTGGGCCAGCGGGTTTGGGTGGGCGGGGCCGGCACGAGCAAGAAGCACTGGTTCCTCTGCACAGTCGGTCTATCCGGCAGCTGGCCCCCATGTCCACTCCCAGGCCTCGCTTGCAACGGGTCCTTCGATATGTACGTCTGTTGGGACCACGCTGTCCCCAACGCCACTGCCCGAGCGTCGTGCCCCTGGTATCTGCCCTGGTACCAGCAAGGTGAAGTGCTCCCTGGACAAGCACACCCTCCTGCTTCTGTCCCTTGCCCTCCTCTGTCCTTTCCCCTTCCTGTCAGGCTCACTAGCCTCTTCTGTCTCTCAGATCATGTGGTTCTTTGTTTTTGTTTTGTTTTGCGGTACTGAGGATCGAACTCAAGCCCTCAGTGCTTCCAAGGTAAACGCGGTACCACTTGAGCGAAATCCCCAGCCCTGAGGTTCTTATTTTCTCTCCTTTTTTTTGAGCTGTTTTTTTGTTTGTTTCCTCTTGGTCTTCCTGGCCTTGATAGCTATGTACCCCCGGGGTAGTTTATTGAACTTCTCTGTGCCTTCATTTCCCATCTATAAAATAGGGTTAACGATAGTACCACTTTCATGAACTTGTATGAATATTAAATTGCCACGTTAGCTGTGTATGGGCTTGTCATCCTACCATCGCTTTCACATCCCTTGACAGTCTGTGTCCATCTCTCTCTCTGTGTCTCTGAGCACAGCCCCCCTTTCCTCCCACAGTGGCTGCAGGCTTTGTCCTCCGCTGGTGTGGCATCGATGGCCAGTGGGGACCTTGGAGAGACCATACTCAGTGCGAGAATCCAAAGAATGGGGTGGTTCAGGTAATAAGAAGGCAGGGATTCAGGTTCAGATGTCTGGGGAGAGGGGAAAGGACTGGAAGCCCCTTGTACTGTTTGGAGCTCTGGGTTTCAAGTAATAGAAACCCAACTCAGACTCACAAGAGGAAAAGAGAAACATAATGGTTCTAATTGAAAAGCCCAGTGTAAGGGAACAGCTTCAGGGACAGGGAGATGTAGTGCTCAAAAGACTCGGTGGGGGCCAGAGATTTAACTCAGTGTTTCCAAAGCCTGCCTAGCAAGCACAAGGTCCCTGGTTCCATCCCAGGTAACCACATACAGTAATACTGGGTGTGGTGACTCACACCCACCAGTAGCCAGGACCACATACCACAAGGCCGGGCATGGTGGCTCACGCCTGTCATCCCAACACTTGGGAGGCAAAGACAGGAAGATTGCTGAGTTCGAGGCTTGCCTGGGCTACAGAGTGAGCTCAGGGCCAGCCTGAACTACAAAGCGAAACCCTGTCTCAAAAAAAAAAAAGACTCCGTGGGGAATCTGCTAGTGTCTTACTGTATCAGGCCTGTTTTCCTCTGCACTGGCCTCATCTGAGCTTTCTTCCTCATAACCCCAGTGTCACATCCCAGGACTGACACCGTCCTGCCTGGGTGCTGTGGGCTCTCCTAGGGAATCCGTGTTGGGGGGTGGGGGGGTGGACGAATCCTCACACTGGCTGGAAACATCCCAGACCTAGAGCTGAGGAAGGAGCAGCCTCACTCAAAGAAAGGTTGGTGGTGGCTGAAGAGAAAACTGGGCTGCTGGGCAGAAACAAAAGGCAAAAGAGAGAGGAAAAAAAAAAAGCAAAAGAGTAACTTTCACACTGGGAAGTTCCTCCCTGGGCCTGCAGGAAGAGCCTCCCGCGCATGCTGTCCTTGCCCCACCAGGACCAGAGGCTGATCTTGGAGCGGCTGCAGGTCGTGTACACCATTGGCTACTCCCTGTCCTTTGCTACACTGCTGCTGGCCCTGCTCATCTTGAGTTTCTTCAGGTTGGACCCCCAGCCTTGAGTGCCGTGGTAGAGGCGAGCGCCTCAGGCTTCCCAGTAAGATGGAGCGATGGGTTTCACCAGCTCCCAGCATCCGCGGTGGATTCTATGGGAAGGGCCAGTAGGTGGTTAAAGAAACCGGCTGTGGCCAGGACAGATCTGCAGGGGTCCCGAGATCACCTCTCAAATTCCACAGGCGGCTGCACTGCACTCGCAATTACATCCACATCAACCTGTTCACGTCCTTCATGCTGCGTGCCGCAGCCATCCTCACCCGCGACCGCCTCCTTCCTCCCCCAAGGCCCTACCCTGGGGATCAGACCCCCACCCTGTGGAACAAGGTGCGCCTCCTCCTCCTGATCCTCTGAATGGGAATTTGCCTTTTCTCTGGTGGACTTCCTCCATTTCATACCTACCTGCAAACACGTTTGGAGAGGGCCCCTCCCAACTCAGCCTCCTCCTCCCTGAATCCCCACCACCACCTCCTTTATAGGAATATTCTCCTGATCTCGAGTAAGACTGGGCTTTTCCATCAATGTGAGGTGGTGAGGGGGCCAGGATGGGCAAAATTAGCCGGGGAGGGGGAAGTTGGGAGGTACCAATCTGTTATTGGAAGAGGAAGACAACTAGAGGGGCCCATATCATTTGCTAACGGGGTGGGGGAGTCATAAACTGGCCTCAAAGTTCAGTCTGAGCGGCAGAGGCCAAGCTTTAGGGTTCTGGAGGAGGGACTCTGGTGACAAAAAAGGTGGCAGTTGTTAAGAGGGTCAGAATGAGAGTCCAGCCAGACTACAGAACAAACCAACCACAAATACCATCTCCTGGGGACATTCGGTGGGAGAATACCTGAAGGCCCGTCCGACCTCCCCCAGGCCCTAATTGTCTGCCGCGCGGCCCAGATCGTGACCCAATACTGCGTGGGAGCCAACTACACGTGGCTGCTGGTAGAGGGCGTGTACCTGCACCGGCTCCTGGTGCTCGTGGGCGGCTCGGAAGAGGGTCACTTCCGCGGCTACCTGCTCTTCGGCTGGGGTGAGCCCAGCCCCACGCGCCTCTGCGCGCCTCGGCTCTCCGCTGCCCAGCTGGTCCAACTAGTGCGGGGGGGTCGCCTTCCTCTCCAGGCTTCTTGCCTCCCCACTCCAGCGGAGGATCCCGAGGGTTGTGGGCCTGGAGGGCCTGTGCGTGCGCTGACGGCTGCGGCGGGGTGGGGGGTGGGGGTCGGGGTCTATGCAGGGGCCCCCGGGCTTTTCGTCATCCCCTGGGTGATCGTGAGGTACCTGTACGAGAACACACAGTGAGTTGTAGGGGTGGGGTCTGGGAGGTGGGCGGGGCTAGGGGACGTGGGCGGGTCCGTGAAAACGTGGGCCACGGGCTTGGGTCTGGAGGAAGGGGGAGTTGGCTAAGGTTGTCTGGGAGGACCCCTGGGAGGGGCGGGGGCTTGCTAGCAAGGGGCGTGGCTTTAAAGAATGTGGGTGGGCCTTTAGTGAGGTGGGCGGGGCCTGTCGAGAACTCTGGCGCTAGAAAAATCTCGTTTTTTCCTTAGTTCCCCCCTGCCTTTCTCAGGTGCTGGGAACGGAATGATATCAAGGCCATTTGGTGGATCATACGCACTCCCATCCTTATAACCATCTTGGTATGACCGGTTCTGGGGAGCCACCTCCTGCCCCCCAGAATGGGTCGTGTCTGGTTTAGCCTCTCTCTCCTTGCAGATTAATTCCCTCATCTTCATGCGCGTTCTTGGCATCATTGTGTCCAAGCTGAGGACGCGGCAGATGCGCTGTCCGGACTACCGGCTGAGGTGAGGGTGGTGGGGACTTCAGGGAGAGGGGAACTGGGCACAAGGCGCGGCCCCCACCGGGGGACCAATGCTGAACTCTGTTCTCAGGCTGGCTCGCTCCACGCTGACGCTGGTGCCTCTGCTGGGTGTGCACGAGGTGGTGTTCGCGCCGGTGACCGAGGAACAGGCCCAGGGCACCCTGCGCTTTGCCAAGCTGGGCTTTGAGATCTTCCTGAGTTCCTTCCAGGTGCTCGCGAGACCTGTGGACTGCAGACACCAGAGCAGGGTGTGAGGAAGGGAGCATGTGCTTTTGTTCGTCAGTGCCCAGGGCGCAGAGTACCGAGCTGGAGCTGCCCAGGGCGGGTAAAGCTAGACTGAGGCTGGAGACTGTGGGCCCCAGCAGATTGGCCCTCCTAGGAGCAGGGCCCAACATGACCCACACCTGGGTTTCTGACACTCCTCAGGAGCTTCCAGCTGTGTGGCCTTCCCCTCTGGGTAGAGACCAAGATAAAGAAAGTGTGATGTCTCCGGTATAGAAACAAAAAAGTGCTCAAATTTTAAGCTCAGTTTCTTTTTAGTTTTTGAGACAGGGTCTCGCTTTGTAGTTAAGGCTGGCCCTGAGCTCACTGTGGAGCCCAGGCTAAGCCTCGAACTCAACAATCCTCCTGCCTCTGCCTCCCGAGTGCTGGGATTACAGGCGTGAGCCACCATGCCGGGCACTGTGGTATGTGCTTTTGATTGCTGATGGATGTGAGTCTCCACACCCAGCATTGTATGTGGTTACTGGGGATTGAATTCAGAACCTTGCGCCTGCAAGCGCTGGAACCACTGAGCTAAATCTCCAGCCCCCAGCTCAAATTTTAACATGCAACCTAGTGCTGCAATTGCTTTACTTCAGCCCTGGCTTTGCTTCACCGCCTTGAGTGGTGGTACTGTGGAGGGAGGCCAGGGTGCCTGATGCGAAGGAACGGAAGGCTTTTAGGCAGACAAGGACAGAGAAGTGAGGGGCCTTGGGACTAAGTTAAACCTCAGTTTGGTGTCTTTTAATTAGTCGATTATTAGCTTTTTTTTTTTTTTTAAAGACAGAGTCTTACTATGTAGCCAGGCTGGCCTCATACAGCAGTCCTGCCTCGCCCTCCCCAAGTGCTGAGATTACAGGCATGTGCTACCACACCTGGTTTACAATTTTTATCAGTTTGTTTTTTTGTTTTTTTTTTTTGCTTTTTGGAGACAGGGTCTCGCCTTGTAGTTCAGGCTGGCCCTGAGCTCACTATGGTGCCCAGGCAAGCCGCCGCGAACTCAGCAATCCTCCTGTCTCTGCCTCCCAAGTGCTGGGATTACAGGCGTGAGCCACCACGTCCGGCATTGTGGTATGCGGTGTTGACTGTTGGTGGGCGTGTCTCCACGCCCAGCATTATATGCGGTTACTGGGGATCGAACTCAGGTCCTTGCACTTGCGAGGCAGGCGCCGGAACCACTGAGCCAACCCTCCGGCACAATTTTTATTAGTTTTTAATTATTCTTACTATGTTGGCAAACTGTCCAGGCTTGGTTTGAACTTGCCATTGTTTTACTTCAGCCTCCAGAGTACTGGAATTACAGGCATGAGGCACTGAGTCCAGTATTAATTTGGTTTTCATTTGCTGGAAGAGGAAGAATGTGGTCTGAGTTTTGATATTTAAATTTATCTCAGGCTGGGGATTTAGCTCAGTGGTTCTGGTGTCTGCCTGGCAAGTGCAAGGTCCTGGGTTCAATCCCTGGTACCACATACCACAGTGCTGGGCATGGTCACTTATGCCTGTAATCCCAGCATTTGGAAGGCAGAGGCAGGAGGTTTGCTGTAGTTCAGGGGCAGCCTGAACTACAAAGCAAGATCCGGTCTCAAAAAACTAAAAACAAAATTTAAAAACTAAAAAAAAATATTAATTTATTAATCATAAGATGGAAATAAATTACTCAGTTTGATGTTGGGAACTGAACACAAGGCCTTGAGCATGCTAAGCACAACTCTCACTGCTACAACTCAGTCCTATTTTGTGTTTATTTAAATCCAGAGGCAGAACACAAAGAAACAGGAAGTATTTATAAGGTATATAATGAGTTCTAATAAGATTAAGAAAAAGCAGCCAGGAATTTAGCTCATTGGCACTGCTGCCTGCCTAGAAAGTGCAAGGTCATGAGTTCCATACCCAGTACAGAAAAAAGAAAAGATAAGGTTGAATGTGTAGGACACACTGAGACAGGAGGATCATTGTGAGTTCGAGACCAGCCTGGCCTACATAGTAAGACCCTGTTTCAAAAGAAAAAAAAAATCTTAAAGCTAGAGTTGGCATGCCAACAGTACCTTAATTCTCACACCTACCACTGGATGGTAAAATAGATGGCCCATCTTCCAGATGAAGAAACTGAAGCACAGAAAGGCCAAGCAGCTTACCCAGAGGGTACAGTAGGGAAACGGTTTTCACACTCTGGCCATCTACTGCCAGGTCCTCTATTCTGAAACCCTGTTGTGCAGCAAACAGGCCAGGGGAAGGAGAGTTTGGAGCTAGAGACCAGATGACTACAAGTTTAGGACCAGAGTAGAGACAAAGTGCAGCTCTGGGGCAGGGTAAGGGTGGGAGCACAATAAGTAAGGGGTGATTACAAACTTTCCTTGGCAGCATCTGACCCCAGTGCTCTTCCTACAGGGCTTCCTGGTCAGTGTCCTCTACTGCTTCATCAACAAGGAGGTAGGAAAGGCCCGCTCGCACCCTCTAGTGGCTGCTTGGAGAACGGCGTCACCATTGAACTCCCTGCTGTCGCAGGTGCAGACGGAGATCCGCAGGGGCTGGCACCACTGTCGCCTGCGCCACAGCCTCCATGACACGCACCGTCAGCGCCCAGAGCCTGTCTCCCGGAGCTCTGGCCCTGCCGAGGTCCCCATCCACCACGCCTTGTCCTCGAAGTCGCTTCCAGGGCCTGGAAATGAGGTCTTGGAAAGTTACTGCTAGGTTACAAGAAAGTTGTGTGTGTCCAGTACTTACTGAGGGCCTGCTGTGTACCAGACCTGGTTTGGAGGACACTGGGGAAATGGGGAAGAAGGAAATGGAAGACAAAGCCATCGCCCTCCTGGAGATGACAGTTGTGCAGGGTAACAGACCGTGAACAGAGAACACCAAGTTACACTTGTTCTGTGCAGTGGTGTGAGAAGGACGTGGACTGCGGGGAGTCTGGGCGACCTCTGAGGAAGTGAACTGGAGGACAAGATATTGGCAGAAGGCCAGGCGCATGGGAGGGCCTTGAGGCCAGAGGGGCCTGTGTGGTCAGGGCTGCAGCGGAGGAAATCGCCTACAGAGAGGAGAGGAGGGGGCTCTGGGGCGCTGACGAGCTCAGCAGGAGCATCTCATGGGCCAGCGTCTCCCACAGAGCTCCACGCCAATGCCATGGGTGTCGGACAGGGTGGAAGTCAGGAGTCAGCGAAGAGGAGGCTGCAGGACAATGGAGACCTAGAAGCCGCAGAGGGTGAGGGGCTGCTTTGAAGGTTCAAGGCTTCATTGACTGCGAAAGCAGGGTGCCCCTGTATGGGGTGGAGGAAGGGGAGGGAGATAGTTCAGGGCTGGGGCAGAATGAATGCTTTTGGCACTGGTGAGGCTGGCACCACCTGTAGGTTATTGTTATTCCTGTGCGAGATGAACCCCAATACAGGACAAGAGAGGACTTGGGGTGCAGATAGTTCTAGCTGGCCTCAGCACCATTAGCCCCACCCTCCTGAGACGGCTCCCTGTGGGCAGGGAGAAATGGCCTCAATCTGGCTGGATTCAGGGCCCATGCAAGGCCCCACTCCCGAACCCTACACACTCTCAGCCCCCTGGGGTACCCAAACCCTAGGACGGATGTGCCCCACAGCTGACCCTGGAGCCTTCTCAAACTTGTACCCTGCTGTACTCTGGGCAGGATGGGGCCCTATCGCTGAGGTCCAGGTAAATAAAGCAGGAGAAACTTGCCTTTTCAATTTCTGGAATGGGAGAATGTCCAGGGCTGACCAAACACAGAAATGACATGGCTGGTGCAATTCATAGTAGCCTTGCTCAATTTCAGCCATGTCACAAGAAAATGTGGACCCCTGCCCAGGAGTCCCCAGTTGGGAACATCCCACGTCACTTCCTGATACTGAACTATTTAAGACATATAGACATTTAACTCACTGTGTGTGCCCCTACCTTTGGAGGGCTGCTTCTCTAGAAAAGCAACACAGGAACTGTCAGACCGCAGGCACTGCTCGGGTGCTATGTCACCTGGGAAAATTCAACTTTCTGTACTTTAGTTCCATGTCTGGGAAGTGGGCACAATGACAGCACCCTCGTCCTAGGTTACCCAGGCCCACTGACACGTGCGTAGGTCAGCATGTGGCCATGTGCTACTTCTACATTTTGTCTGGCTTCAGCATTCAAAGGGGAGGTGATTGGGGGTAGGGTAGGCAGAATGAACTTGAAACCGATGCCAAGCGGGGTGCCCAGGACTGCAGTCTGATGCCAGTCTGTGAGGCAGGCAAACCCATCTCACTTCCTGGGAATTCAAGTCAACGAGCAGGAGATGCAGGGCAGGGACGCTGGCACTGCTTTGTGTGACTCACCCCACCCAAGAGCCAGAGCTGCAGCCTCCCGCACGCAGACCTGTGAGTATTACAGAGGAGGGTGCTGGGCTCCAGCCCACTCCCCACCCCTCCCGACAGTGCAAGTCTGCTCCTTGCATCAGCTACAGCCTCACCCTTCTCCAAGGCCCTGCATGAGGCTGTGGCTGTCTCATCTGAAAGACAGGGCTCCAACATGTACCGTGATGGCTCCAGATAGATGCAGACTGCTCAGCACACACTGCCATTGGCAGCCTTGCATGCAGGGGCCCTCTCCTGCTGCAGGGTCCCCAGCTCTGGCACAAGGGCTCCAGGGTGACTCAGGATGTGCCATCCACAGCTCTAATGCAGCTGGAAACCAAGCATGGGGGTGCATGCCTGTAGTCCCTGCACTTGGAGGCTCAGGAAGGATTGCTACAAATTCTAGGTCAGCCTGAACTACAAACAGTGCAACTGGAGGCTCATGCCTGTTATCCCTGCATCCTGGAAGGCTGAGGCAGTCAGATTCCAAGTTCAAGATCAGCATGAACAACTCAGCAATTTAGCAAAACCTGATTAAAAAAAAAAAAAGGCTAGAGATTTAGTTCAGTGGTTCCAGCGCCTGCCTAGCCAAGGCAAAGTCCTGAGTTCAATCCTGGGTAACCACATACAACAGTACCAGGTGTGGTGACTCACACCCACCAGCAATCAGTACCACACACTACAGTGCCAAACGTAATGCCTTATGCCTGTCATCCCAGCACTCGGGAGGCAGAGGGAGGAGGATTGCTGAGTTTGAGGCTTGCCTGGGTTACAGTGAGCTCAGGGACAGCCTGAACTACAAAGCAAGACCTTGTGTTAAAAAACAAAAAACCCCACACTGGATGTTAACCCAATGCTAAACATTGGGTTCAAGCCCCAGCACACACACACACGCGCACACACACGCAAGTGCAGCTGGACATCTCATGTAATCCTGACCTTAGGCCTATAAGCACCTATACCCACTTGGAGAACAGACAGGAGACACAGCAGAACAACAACAACAAAAAAACCGCGGCACTTTATTATCACGACCATCACGAAGGACAGGTTTTCACTGGGTGGGAGCAGGTCCTGACAGTAGAGAAGACGCCTCCCTCTACTTGCCAGCGATGAGTGGATTCCGCAGTACCACGATGACCGAATCCCCGCGCAGGAACATCTTGGAGATGTAGCGGTCCTTGTTCACGGGCTTGGACTTCTTCTTACCCTTGCCACTCTTGGGGACTTCAGTCCACATCTCCTTCACGTTCTCCAGCACCATGTTGCAGTGCCTGATGGGGGCAGGGTGGGGAGCCAGAGGAGTGAGAGTGTTACCCCCTCTGTCAATGCCATGCTGAGAAGGGTGTGGGCTGTGAGTGCCACATCTGCACATTTTCTAAGAGTAGTAAGAGTTTAGCAAGGCGTGGTGGCTCACACCTGTAATCCCAGCACTCAGGAGGCAGAGACAGGAGGATTGCTGAGTTCGTGGCGGCTTGCCTGGGCACTCAGGATACAGCTTGGCACAAAACAAAAATGGCTCCCACTGTGCCGAGAACTCGAAGTACAGGGGGCAGCAGCAAAGCACCACCATGCACCATCTGTCTTGGGACTAAGAGGTTCCGAGGTGCTGGTGATGGGGCAGCACCTGCCACTTGCACTGCCCCCGCCCTCACAGCCCTGGCTGAGCAACTGGAAGACACCATGGTCAGCTCGTTCAACAGACACTTGTGAATGCAGATGACAAACAGTGCTTGAATCACAGCTGCAGGGCAACGACTAATGAGGACATCCCTGTCCTCACGGCCTGTACATCCTAACCAGGGCAGAACAGGAAAAGAGACAGCAACGGAGACCTGTAACATACTGTCAGTGGTGATTACTGCTACCATGAGTTAACTTAGCTCTTCTGTTTTGTTTTGTTTTTGAGACAAGGTTAGGCTATATAGCCCAGGCTGGCCTTGAACTCATGGTGATCCTCTTGCCTCAGCCTTCCATGTGCTGGGACTATAGACATGTGCCTCTACACCTGGCATCTGGAAGATTCTGGAAGAATAATGGCCAAGGGGTGGCCAAGGTAAACTGGGGATAGGCCCAGAAAAATTTTTATTGGATTATTATTAGATCTGGAAGTTATGCAAACATATTAATAGTTCAGAAAGCAGCAAGTTAAAAAAGCAGCATATGCAACGAGGGAAATTCTCAAGTTTATTCCATGAAAAAGCAAAGCTCTAAAATTGATGTGCCACTAGCACATCAATTGTTTGTTAAAACAAACAATAAAAAGCCCCTGCATCTTTCCATGTGTGGTGCTATAGTGAAGTCAGCCTCCAGGGAGAAGACCCACAAAATCAGCTTCGCCAGTGGTGCCTGAGGTGGGGGGCTAGGTGTCTTTGGCTTATGTTTGGAATTCTGCAAACACTGACCCTCAAAAAAGTAACATAATTAGGTAAATAAATGGGTAAAGAATACCTCAGCTGATTTGTGGTGATGTTCTCAGGTGTTGACAGTACATGGAAAATAAGATGCAGAGGAGCACACGAACTGTTCTATTTTAAAAACAGTTCATGGTATTATAATGTCAGTTATGCTTCTGTAAAGTTCTGACACTACAACACAGGCACACAACTAACATCACGCAGGATCCCCTGAATGCATGTGTGTTGGTGTGAGTTCCACGTGGCAGGATATGGTGGCAGGCTGGGTGGGGTGGAGGGGTGGGAAGCTGCTGAAGCCAAAAGAAGCCAGGGAAAAAGGACAGAGGAGAAGCCCGGCATGAGGAAGTAACCGCTTGAGCTGAAGCCCAACACTAGCCAGAGAAAAAGGAAAAGTCAACATCAAAAAACAAAGCGAACAATGTTATGTCCAGCCAGGAGAGCAGGAGACCAAGGAAGAGGAGGGACAGTGACTTATCCAAGGTCAGACATTTCAGAAGTGGCAGAGCCTGTGTCTGAGTCCAGGTCTACTGTCTTCCTGCTCTCACCATTTCCTGCTGTTCTTGACCTCATTTGCCTCAAGCAGAAGCTGAGGATGACTGAGAGTAAAAGACTGGGTCATGGTCACACAAGTCAGAAGCAAGAACATTCTCAAATTAAGCCTCACGCAGGTTTGAGGATGGCACTTCCTGACTGCTAATAAAAGGCTGCAAGTTATGGCCTTACAGAGCAGTACAGAACAGTAATCCCAGCTGATCAGGAGGCAGAGGAAAGGCTGCAAGTTGGAGGCTGGCCTGAGCAATTTAGCAAGACCTTCTCAAAACAATTAGCTCAGTGGTAGTATGCTACTGGACTCATCCATCCCCATCCTCTGACCTGAAAGGGGGGGGGGCCCTACAAATTATTTTTCTTTTTCTGGTGTACTGGGGATTGAACTCAGGACCTCCCACTTGCAAGCCAGGCAAGGGGTCCCTGAACTAAACCCCTCATCCCAAATTATGTTTCACTGTATATTACAATTTCAGTACTAAGCCAAGTGCTTTTCACAAGTACTATAATTTGTTCCCTTTTGACAGCACTAGGGATCAAACTCAGGGCATTCACATTGAGCTATATCTTGAGCCCTTTTTGTTCTTTTTGTTCACTAAGGTGCTCAGGCTGCTCGAACTTGCAATCTTCCTGCCTCAACTTCACGGGGCACTAGGATTACAAGCCACCAAGCTGTGCCACTATGCCCTGCTATATTGCTTACCCTTACAACTTCTCATTGAAGGGTAGTGTGATGCCTGCTTTTCAGATAAGGAAATTGGGAGCCCAGAAGGAAAAAAAAAATCACTTGTTGTTCCCTCTGGTTACCCACAAAGACCTTAGCTTGTGCTGTCATTGTATTCAGGTCTGTCTACATTGCTTCTTCAGACAGGGCCTCTGCACAGTGGCTCCTCCCCTACTTTGTACTGGATTTGGCTTTGACTTCCTTTCTGTTTTTTCTTATTTTTTTTTGCAGTACAGGGATTGAACTCAGGACCCTGTACTTGCAACGTGGGGGTGGCACACATTAAGCTATATCCCTTGTCCATTGGCTTTACCTTTCTTCACAGAAACCATCATATCTATTACACATATTTATGTGTTTGCTGTTGGTTTCCTTGACAGCAGATGCTCCCTGCAGACAGGAACCATGTTTGTTTTAGTCACTACTGAGTCTAGTTCCTAGAAAACAGTTCCTGGGTGGGTGGATGCACTAGTTGTATACTAACTGTGAAACTGAAAAAGAGGGTTCTGCATGTCACATGCTCTATTATCCACTTTACCTGTGGTAAGTCAGTGAATCTATACCCAACATGATTACTGCCACTGCTGAAACCAGAAAAACATTCATTCAGCCAAGGCCACCTGGCTGCTGAAGCATAGCTGGGACATGAGCCCAACAGGCTGGCTCCCAGACTGCTGCCTGGACAGCTGGAGGGCCACACCTTATGATTTTAAAATGCTTTCCTCCTACTCTACATAAAGTTTCTTGTTTTGTTTTGAGACAAGAGTCTCACTACGTAGCCCAGGCTGGCCTCAAACTGTTGGTGATCCTCCCACCTCTGCCTCCCAAGTGCTGGGATTATAAGTGTGTGCCACCATGCCCCACATACACCCAAACTTGTCAGAAACCTTTCTTCAGGCTCCTCAGAGGAGCTGGGGCTGCTTTTCCAGACCTGGACACAACACCTGCCAACCCAATTGAGTTTACCTGTCAAAGGCCTTCACACGGCCCAGGAGTTTCTTGTTGTTGCGGCAGTTGATGAGCACCTGAGTGTTGTTCTTGACTGACTGGGTCAGCACAGAGAGTGGACCTGTGTTAAATTCCTCCTCCTCCCGCTTCTGCAGCTCCTCTGGGGTCATTTCACTTTTGGGCTTGTTGAGGAGGCTCCTGAAGAGGCAAGGATAGAACCATAGGAGAGAGTGGCTTAGGCCGGGAACATGGCTGGTCATAGCTTTGTACTCCCTGTCTCCCCAAGCTTTCCCGCAACACCCATTCTGATACCTGAGTCTTTTGTCTGGGAAGAAGCACCTGATACCTGACAGACATTTCCAACTCTGACCCAGGTTGAACTCCAGATCATTGACCACTCCAACCCACTCCATTTACAGTGCTCCCAACCCCCATCAATAGCAACTCCATCCTCCTAGTCCTCTAGGTACTTTTTTTTTTTTTTTTTTTGAGACAGGGTCTCGCTTTGTAGTTCAGGCTGGCCATAAGCTCACTATGTAGCCCAAGCAAGCCTCGAACTCAGCAATCCTCCTGTCTCTGCCTCCCAAGTGCTGGGATCAGAGGCGTGAGCCACCACGCCCAGCATTGTGGGGTGTGGTACTGATTGCTGGTGGGCATGAGTCACAACACCCAAGATCATATCATTGTATGTGGTTACCAGGAATGAACCAGAGACCTTGCGCTTGCTGGGCAGGCGGAGGAACCAGAGCTAAGGTACTCTAGGTACTCTTGATGGCTACGTGAAATTTTTCATCCTCTCCTGTGTCTAATCTACTGGCAAATCCTACCACCTACCACTTAGAATTAAATTTCCTCATATAGGAATATGATTCCGAAAGAAAATAAAAGAGCATGTATATAGGGGGTGGGGGAGTGTGGGTGGGTAGGGATGTGGGTAAAAATGAGAATTAACTTGTGTCATATACTGGTACAAATTCCCCTATGTTGTGTGTGATTGGGAGCTGTATATAAAATGTACCAATAAAAAATTCAATTAATAAAAAACAAAAGAAAATGATTTGTGACTTAAGCAGAATATCTTAAAAAAAAATTCCTCATATGGTCAACAATGAACCTAACCATTGAATTTCATTTGGTTCTCATCCAATTGGGTTTGTGAACAGAACTGTGGAAAGAATTAAGTTTGTGAGGGCTGGAGATTTAGCTCAGTGGTTCTAGTGCCTGCCTAGCAAGTGCAAGGTCCCTGGCTGGATCCTGGAAGCCACATACAATATCAGGCGTGGTGACTCATGCCCACCAGCAATCAGTACCACACACCACAGTGCTGGTCGTGGTGTCTCACGCCTGTGATCTCAGCATTCAGGAGGCAGAGGCAGGAGGATTTCTGAGTTCGAGGCTTGCCTGGGCTACATAGTGAGCTCAGTCAGGGCCAGCCTAAACTACAAAGCGAGACCCTGTCTCAAAAAAAAAAAAAAAAAAAAGTTTGTGAACTGGCCTATCACTGTATATCCACATTCCAGCCATTTCTTTTCCATGCCCTAAATCACTGTCATCTCTTGCTTAGAGTCTTACTGGTCTCCTTGCCTCCAAGTCAGAAAGGTGAAGGCATCACCTCTCCAGGTTCTGACCAATTCCTTCTGACAGTCTGTTCTTCACAGACCAGTGTAAAGGGTTCTGCTAAAACCTAAACCATATAATGTCACCCTTCAAAGCTTTCCCATAGCTCTCACCAAGGTGCAAAAGGAAAACCAATTTTCACATGTCACACATTTGCCCCCCTCACACCCTTCCAGTCACAGTGGCCTCCTGGGTGGTCTTCTGAAAACAGGAGGCAACTTTCTTTTTAAGGCCTGTTTGCTTCTACCCTTGCCTGGAACTTCCAGGTGTCTGTATTCTTCACTCCCTCAATTTCTGCAAGTCCTTGCTCCAGTGTTTGCTTCTCAACATGCCCTTCTGTGACAATTACTATACTGTTGTCATTTCCCATTGTTGTTCCTCTACTAGACTATTTCAGATTGGCCTTGGACTAGTGACAATCCTTCTGCTTTGGCCTCCCATGTGCTGGGATTACAAGCACGCTCAACTATTTCTTTCTTTACAGCCCTGTACATCTAACACACTACATACTCCTTTATTGTTCTATGGCCCAAGTACCCTACTCCCTTCATAACCCACAGATTTTTTTCTTGGTGTAAGTTTTTATTCACTGATGTATCTCATGTGCCTAACGCAGCGCCTAACACGTAAACACTCAAATGTAATATCTAAGGAACGAATAAAAAGCAAAATCATTCCAGTGCCTCATCGTCAGCTTCACAAATCAGGTCGAAAATCTACCCGCCAGCGGCTTAAATTATCCGGATAAATCCTTACCTCAAATCATTATTCCTAATAGTCCTCACCTTACTCCCCCGGGCTCTTTATTATTAAGTCACTTTCCTTTAAAATTCGTTTCAACAAAAGCATCTGCCACAGCTCGCAGCCCGTTAGGTCACTGAAACATCCCCTCTCCAGAACCCATGATTCGTAAAAGGCCCATACCTCCCTCAGGAGAAAAGTATGCCACTTTATCCTTAATTTCTGCCTCCTCCCCCTGCCCTGCTCCTCCTCTCCCACCGTTAATGAGCCAAATTTACACCATCAACCTCCCTCTCGCGGCCTAAATCCAGCCCAGTCTCACATGGTGGATGCTGCACCCTCAGGTTACTCCCGTTTCCTCTGCGTTGCTTCACTCTTTGAGGAAGAAGAAAGGCGGGACTTCCGCTTTCTGAGGATCACTTCCGTTAGCGCCTGCGCAAACCCAAACGGCGGGCAGGGCGTAGCCTGTTGCCATAGCGACCTGCGCGCGCTCCCTTTTGGGTAGTGCATCTCTGAGGGAAACCACCAATGCCACCACCCGAGGAGGCGTGTCCTCAGGATGCCATTGGTTTCCCGGCTCGTTGGGTGAGAAGTGCAGCCGGTCTTCTTCCTGATTGGTTTTGTGATTGCCCGGCCTAAACTCTTTCCGCAGTCGGGGTACCGGTTTCAGGCGCTGCAGCCATGCGTGCCGGGGGCCGCGGGCGGGCCCGGCTGCGGCTCGGCGAAAGCGGCGTTCTAGAGCCACCCTCACTGCCCAAGAGCCGCCTGTTACCGCGTGTACAGCTTTTGCCACTGCTGCTGGCTCTGGCTGTGGGCTTGGCGCTATACATCCTGTGGAACGGCTGGTACCGCGGGACTGAGGAGGTGTCAAGGGGCCGGGAGTTGCGGGTGAGGCCAGCCGGGGCTCCGGGAACCCTGAGCACCCCATTTCCCACTTCCCCTTCCAGAGTTTCAGGTTGACGTGGCTGTATCATGTCGCCCTCACCGCAGGTGCCTCCTCCCTTCTGTCATTTGAATGCATGACCCATAACCAAGAAGCTTCTCGCTCCTTAATAGTAGCTCCCCCTTTTAAGAGGAAGGGTCTGCTCTGCTGTAGTGAGTTTGGGAGGTCTGGGTCCAGCACCTCAAGTCAATTATTTGGAAGAACCCCTTCCTCCTACCGAGTTCTGATTTTTCTGTCCATCAGGACTGTAGTAATTTTGACCATATGGGCTTGGAGGGGCCTTTCCCGAGTTTAGGATTCATCCTAGATGCTCAAGGCTGCTTATTGCCAAGACGATCCGGGCTTATGGCGGCATTGGCGCCCTAGGTAGGGTCAAAATAGGGTCCTCATTCTTCTGTTCCCCATCTTACCTCTCCTCCAAGGCTCCACTAATTGGAAACCTCCCTGAAGCCAAGCTACGGAAGGTGGTGGGACAGTTGGATCCTCAGCGGCTCTGGAATACTTTTTTGCGTCCTCTGTTGATCGTTAGAACCCCGGGTAGCCCCAGTAATCTACAAGTCAGAAAGGTAAAGGCATCACATGGTATCTTCAGGTTCTGAACAACACCCTCCCCCCTTACCTCTAGTAAATGGACATCCTGTCCAAGATCCTTGAGCAGGTAAAAGGCAGAACTGGGGCTCTGATGGGGAGTTATTTGACTCTAGGGTTTGTTTCTGTTTTTGTTTTTGTACCAGGGACCAAACTCAAGACCTTGAGCTTGTGAGGCAGGCGCAGCACCACTGAGCTACATCCCTGCCATAATTTGACTCTTAAGAGTTCCACATAACCAGCAGGCTGTATTTCTCCCACCAAAAACTAAGTATGCACTAGTGATAAGCAACAGACAGCTCTGGATGGTGAGAACTAGTATGATCTTCACACAGATGATGAAACCAAAGCCCAGAGAGGCTATACATTGTGCCCAAGTCCCATAGCTAGTCAATGGCGTCACATCACAGCATTGTCTTCCAGATACTTCATATTGCACTAATTTCTTTCTTGTTTGTTCGTTTTGTTTTGTACAGGGGATTGAACTCATGATCTTGTGCTTGCAAAGCAGGTGCCTGAAACACTTGAGTTAAATCCCTGGCCCTTCTTTCCTTTTTGGTAGTGTTACTGGAATTGAACTCAAGACCTTTGTACTGGTCAGAGCCACTACACCAACACTTCTTTTTTAAAAAATTTCAGACAGTCTTTCTAAGTCACTAAATTGCTGGGGCTGTGCTTGAACTTTTGATCCTCTTGCTTCAGTCTCCTGAGTCTAGGATTAGAGATGTACAATATTGTACCAGGCTGTTTCTTAACCTGTCTGGGACTCAGTGTCCTCCTCTGCAAAATAGGGTCATGCATTGGCATTCTGTACTCTACAGGGTTCCTAAAACAGGGCTTGGCACATAACAAGGGCTACTGAAGAACAAGCCATGTTGTTGGCTTCAGGAGGGCACCCAGTTACTGGGCCAAAGTGGTTAAGGGAGTAACTTAACCCTACATGGGGACTTTTGAGTCAAACTAACTGTTCTCCATGGCTCAGGTCACATGGCTCTTCTCCCCACGCTGTCCACACTCCCCCCTCTCTTTTGCCACTAGTTTCTGGAAGCCACGCTGCGGAGCCTGAAAGCTGGCTGGCATGTGGAACTGGATCCCTTCACTGCCTCAACGCCTCTGGGACCAGTGGACTTTGGGAACGTGGTGGCCACACTGGACCCAAGGGCTGCCCATCACCTTACCCTTGCCTGCCATTACGACTCGAAGCTCTTCCCCCCAGGCTCAGCCCCGTTCGTGGGAGCCACGGATTCAGCTGTGCCCTGCGCACTGCTATTAGAGCTGGCCCAGGCTCTTGATGTACTGTTGAGCAGGGCCAAGCAGCAGGTGAGAACAAGAGTGGGGGATGGCAGGCCACATCCACCCCATCTGTGCTCACGTCCTTTCTTGCCTTTGTCATCCTTGTCTTCTGAATGTCAGACCCTGTTGCCTCTGCCCCACCCTTTTGTGGCTCCCTCTGATTCCAAGCATAAGCTGGAGTCCTTATGTTATGTTGTCCCCTGAAGTACACCTTGTTAACCCCTCTAGCTTTATCTGGTCTTTCATCCCTTACTTTCTGTAGCCACACCTACTCTCTCAAGCTCACCTCAAGGCATTTGCTCTTGCTCTTGGCTTTGTGCAGAATGGATTTTTTTTTTTTCTTTTTCTTTTTGGAGACAGGGTCTCGCCTTGTAGTTCAGGCTGGCCCTGAGCTCACTATGGTGCTCAGGCAAGCCGCTGCGAACTCAGCAATCCTCCTGTCTCTGCCTCCCGAATGCTGGGATTACAGGCGTGAGCCACCACGCCCAGTATTATATGTGGTAACTGGGATCGAACTCAGGTCCTTGCGCTTGCGAGGCAGGTGCCGGAACCACTGAGCTAACCCTCCAGCCCCCAGAATGGATTTTTTTTAAAATTAGTCTCATGCTTGTAATCCTAGCCCCAGCACCCTTCCTTCAAAGTAAGCCCCTTCCTGTGCTCTCTCAGAGCCCTCTAGTTCTTGGAAGCATTTGTCCCAACTGCATTTCAGTTTGCATCTTTTTTTTTTTTTTGAGACAGGGTCTTGCTTTGAGGTTCAGGCTGGCTCTGAGCTCACTATGTAACCCAGGCAAGCCTCAAACTCAGCAATCCTCCTGTCTCTGCCTCCCGAGTGCTGGGATTACCGGCGTGAGCCACCACGCCGGCCTGGCTCTGTGGTATGTGGTATTGATTGTTGATGGGCATGAGTCTCCACGCCCAGCATTGTATGTGGTTACCAGGATCGACCTTGCGCTTGTGGATCGACCTTGCGCTTGCAAGGCAGACCACTGAGCTAACCCTCAGGCCCTGTATCATTTATTAATGGGTCTCTTTTTTTTATACCAAACTGAGTTTGAGGAATAATTATCAGACCTAACCCATCTTTAGCTCTTATATGTCAACCAATGGATTTTAATCCTATTTATGGTAGAACTGTCGCTAACCCCACTTATAGATGACTAAACTGATGCCTCAGGAAGTTGGCATCTTACCTATATCTACACTGCTAGGAAGCAGCCAGGTGTGGATTTGAACCCAGGCTACCTGGCTTCGTCTGTGCTCTTGACCCCATGTTGTTCCAGTGAGGCCACCTAGTTTGTCCATTCCAGTTGCACAAGTGGAAGAGACATGGGTGGGAGTGGATGCCGAAGCCTGGCAGTGAGCAGTGCCACCCGCTCCCACAGGCAGCCCCAGTGACCCTGCAGCTGCTTTTTCTGGACGGTGAAGAGGCGCTGAAGGAGTGGGGACCCAAGGACTCCCTCTACGGCTCCCGGCACCTAGCCCAGCTCATGGCGTCCATGACTCACAGTCCTGGCCCCACCAGGATCCAGGCCATTGTAAGACTGGAGTCCTGCTAGGTTCTGGGAAGGGAGGGAGGGAGAAGGTGCAATGGGGTTGGCAGGGTCCTGCTCAGCCCCCTCCAGTCCTGGCTTCTCCCTAGGAGCTCTTTGTGCTGCTCGATCTCCTGGGAGCCTCTAGTCCGACCTTCTACAGTCACTTCCCCAACACAAACCGCTGGTTCCATCGGCTTCGGACCATTGGTAAGCACAAAGGTAGAGGCAGGCACCTGCCCAGGAGATGGGGAGGCAGCTTCGGCACTTGTCCTCCAAGGGCTTGTCCAACATTCTCACCACCTCCCTGTCTCTCTGAGGAACCAGGGAAGATTCATACATTTATCGCACGCAGGTCAAGGGTAGTGATTATGAATTAGCCACTCTGGTGTGAGACAGCTTTGGTTCCAAATTCTGGGTCTGCCTCTTATGCAGTGGCACCTTAGGTTAAAAAACTTCATCAGATTTAGCTCAGTGGTTCCATCGCTTGCCTCGCAAGCACAAGGTCCTGAGTTCAATCCGATCGTAACCACATACAGTGCTGGGCGTGGTGACTCACGCCCACCAGCCATCAATACCACATACCACAGTGCGGGGTGTGGTGGCTCACGCCTATAATCCCAGCCTTGGGAGGCAGAGGCAGGAGGATTGCTGAGTTTGAGGCTTGCCTGGGCTACACATAGTGGGCTCAGGACCAGCCTGAACTACAAAGTGAGACCCTGTCTCAAAAAAAAAAAAAAAAGCTTCATCAGTCTGAGCCTCAGTTTCCTATCTGTAAAATGAGCATAGTGCTACTGATAATTACCTCTAGACCTGAGGGATTAAGTAAGACCAGGAACATAGTAAACCACAGGGAGAAGAAACATATTCGTTCATGTTGGGATGACCAGTACTTCATCTCCAGGTCCCTCAGCCTCTGACCCAGGAGCTGGGGATCTTTGACGGTTGAGGACTAAGCCTTACTCTCTAACCCCATCCCCCCAGAGAAGCGTCTGCACCGTCTGAACCTGCTGCAAGCTCACCCCCAGGAAGTGATGTACTTCCAGCCCGGGGAGCCACCGGGCTCTGTAGAAGATGACCACATCCCCTTCCTGCGCAGAGGTACTGTACTGCCCCCTGCAGGGAGGAACAGGGCTGGGCTCTGGCTCTTTCCCAGTGCTGGGGACTGGTGGCAAGTGGTTCCGTTCCTCATACAGCAATTTCTCCAACTGTAAAATGGTATTGAACAGTACTGAAGCTACTGGGTGTGCTAATGTATGTAAAGACCACTTGGACCAGCACACACCAAGAAATGTTAACTATTACTATTCATGCCACAGTGATTACAACATGTGTTCTTTGTTTTGTTTTGTATTTGAGCTAGATAGTTTAGGCTGATTTTGAACTCACTATGTAGCCCCCACTACTGGCTTCAAAGGCCTCGGCCGCCCAAGTCCTGGGATTATAGGAATGTGCCATCATGCCCAACAGAGCATGTGTTCTTTTTTTTTTTTTCTGAGACAGGGTCTCACTTTGTAGTTTAGGCTGGCCCTGAGCTCACTATGTAGCCCAGGCAAGCCTTGAACTCAGCAATCCTCCTGCCTCTGCCTCCCGAGTGCTGGGATTACAGGCGTGAGCCACCATGCCCAGCATTATGGTGTGTGGTACTGATTGGTGGTGGGCGTGAGTCTCCATGCCCAGCA